>PVJI01021862.1:0-26344 GCA_004026765.1 Micronycteris hirsuta
CAAAATAATTTAAAATAAAAATTTATATGAATACTTAGGTTGAACTTTGTATAAGCATGTATGTATGCATGTATGTATCCATCTATATTTAACATATTTATATGTATGGTTAATTCAGTCTACATAATTAAATATAAATAGATTATGGAACGTCTTTTCACATTTCAGCTTTTACATCTTAACACAATATTGCAATATTTGGATTTCAAATGCTGCAAAAAAAAGATTATACCCAAACACACATTTCCTCAAATTATAAGATGGTGATGGGGAAATAGACATAAGAGCTAGGAAATCCTATAGCACTTGGAAAAATGAAGTGAACTTAGGCAAATTTTAGGCATTATTGAGTTTTGCTAAACTCTAAATAACTGTTGCTACATATTTTTCTACTTATTTTATATCCATGTGTTATAAAGAATATGCCACCCATATGTTTCTAATTCGGTTTTACTTAATCTAAGAATGTAATAGTTGAGGAGTTATCATATTTAATGTACAGTAAGTTTTTAAGAGTTTGACAAAGCCTTCCTTCTCCCACTGAATAAGCAAGTGGTGTTTTGCCAGCAGAGAACAGAACTTGAAAGGGGGCAGATTGAGTTTGGTTCTAAACTTAGAGCACACAAATTTGAGTGACTGCCAAGCCTGCTGAAATGTGTTTTCTCCAATCTTCTTAAAGTGCATGAGGATTTCAAAGGAAAAATTGTAAAGCCTTCCATTGCGAATTTTTTCTTACTACTGAATACTTCCTGAATTGAAAACCACATATTGAATATAAGATTCTGATGTATTTTATCAAGTCCTGGTCTAACTATACTTCACTTTAGTACAGTTTCCCCAAATTTCCATCTTGGAAAATTTCTATGTAGTTTCCTTTACCTAGACTCTTTTGCACTTGAAATTAATCTACCTTCAATAATCAAAGAGGAAACAAGAAGTGGATCAGATATTTATATAAAAAGACAATATAAAATCAATAATATTCCTAATTACTGATCATACCGAGGAGTCTAAGATGATTCACTAGAGTCTTGAAGGGGGATGGGAAAGTATTAGCGAAATCAACAGATTGATCCAGACATATGGAAGGCATGGAAGGAGACTGAGAGTGGGAGAAGGGAGAGAAAGGACATGCAAAACAAGGTACCATGTCGATCAGTTCACTCATTGCCAATAAACTGAAAAACATGTCATGGAGAATTTATCATTTAAATGGGATGACATTTAAATAATTCATTTTGTTCATGTTTTTTAGGCTTCTCTAATTCACGAAGCAGTACGAATTCTTTTGCCTATTTCCATTCCTTTTAAAAACTTTTTTCGCTTAATTTCATATCTTTATCTTTTGTGCTACAGCTAAATTATGCTACAAAATATTAAGGAGACTCAAAGAGGATGAAAGAGTTAACATCTTTACAAATAAATTCTTTAATTATGAAAAAAGCTGGTATTTGGGAGCATGCTGAGAGATGCGATTTTATTTCTAGATTTCATATACTAGTGATCATTTTAACTGATTAAAGATCAGTTCTTCATTTCATCCCTGCAATTCCAAGCATTTGTTGCTTTCACGCTTCATTTTTTTTTTATTTCAAGATGAAACCCAATATATCTGAAGATGATTTTCTACAGGTTTTGCTTCAGTCTTAGGTCGATTATTGATATATCTATATTCTTAGCATTTCGAATAAATATTCTGGTTCAGAACTTTAAAAACACTAACTTAGTTTTTAATTTATCATAAAAGGAAGGTTATAAAATCAGCTTTTATTTCATGCTATTTAATTGAGTCATGAGTATGAACTTGAAGTATTTTCCCAGTCAGTTCAACTCAGCCAACAGTTCTACTGATTACCTCTTTTGAAAACAGTATGATGTCATTTCTCAGATATTTAAGAATTACATCCCATATTGGTATAGAAGATATCTTACAAACTTATTATTTAATGTAATGTAAGCTGTCATATTTTTATAGTGGGGTATTTTTAAAATCAGATTCTTTGAGCAAGTTGGCCAGAAATTAAATCAAACCAAGAAATATCTAGTTGGCACCTACCAATCCTAAGTAGCATAGCTAGATGTGTAGCCACTGCCTCAGGCTGCCTTCATTCACATGCTGTTTCCATCAATTTGTGACATTAGGCAAGTTTATCTTCTGTTTTCCTAGGTTTCCTCATCTATAAAACTGGACAATCATAGTGAAACCTCAACCTACAAACATAAGATTGTTGTGAGAATTAAATGAGTTAATACAATGTCTAGTACCCTCAGTAAGAGTTCAATTATTGTTATATGATATTACATAACAAATTTTCCCCACGGAATGCTACAAATAAAATTTTTCACTGACCTTTATCATGCTTTGCTGTGAACCCAGGCAATCCTTTATACGTGGCTATTTAAATTTTAGTTCTTCAAACTTTAAGTATTTGGTAGATTTCACAGGTCGTCACTCCCAGCATGATGGGCCAGCAGTACTCCCACTACTCCACCGACTCATTCTCACAACCAGTGTCTTTGGGAGCCAAGATCGCATCCTCTGCCTCAACATCAGGCATCTGTCTCTCCTAAAATCCATCCTCAAACCCTATCAGTTAGTAGAGAGGAAGGTGTGTTTAATCTCGCATGGTGAGATTGTCTATTTCACCTTTATATTCTTCCATCTTTTGCTTCATATATTTTGAGGCTCTTTTATGTTGGAACATTTAGCATTTTTACATCTTTCTAGTGAACTAGCCCATCTTTGAATTATTTAGAGATATCTTCTAAGCTGTTCCCTTCCAATCTGTTGTTTAGACCTCTCCATCTCATGCTTGGCCCATTCATTAATAGCAAAACAATTATATAAACTTGGGTACTATCATGGGCTCTGTTTGAATTATACACACCATAGAGTGCTTCATGCTGCATATTTTGAAGTATGCTGTTACATTTCTGGATGGTTAAATTGGCAAAATATTGTGTTTTACGATAATTTTATCAGAATTAACTTACAGCAGTTCAACTAGCAGGGCCTTTTCATTCATACATTCAACATTGAGTGCATTCCATGTGCTAGGTCAGGAAATCTCCTGGCCTCAAGTTAGTTATAACCCAATCATGTAGAAGAATTCAAGTGTTTTTTTTTCCCCTAGGAGTATGTTATTATTCATTCTAAATATTATTACAGTGAATATTATTTGTGGGTATAGTTTTTCTAAAAAATATCAGAACTTTTATGACAACCACAATCCAGTTTTATAAAAGTAAGGCTAGGTCTAACTCTGGGTACTTTAAGCATGTCCCTGGAAAGATTGGTCTATGAAGTGAGGAAGTCTAGAGACCACTGGCAAAAGTTGTGTGGCTCGGTGAAAACATGGGAGAGCCGGAAATTTTTCTTCAAGGTCCTCATGGCCTGAAAGGATGATGGCATTGAAGAGCACAGTCTTTTTGTGGAACCGTCATTTCTCATCACACTCTTGCAGCTCTGTGGACACTATCCCAGCATTATAGGCACAGGAAGCTGTCTTTAAGATGTTGCTTTTTATACAGTTTACACTCTTCACTCAGCTAGTGCACTAATGACTGAAACAAAGTTTCACTGATAATTAGATTATGGCTCTTTATCATTGCCTAGGTCATTCATACATCCATTTCTTATTTAATTTAATTGCCAACCCTTGCTTCTCTTTCTTTTCATCCTCTAGTAGATTGGCCCATGTTGCAAAAAGCCATTGAAATGAGGAAATCAAAGAAGATTTAATGAGAACAGTCCTGGAAGGAAAAGGATTCTGGTTCCACAGTGAGCTGGAGCCAAGCCTGAGGATCAATGTGTCTTTCTTGCTGTATTCCATGACCTTTAAAATCCCTCTTCCCTAGGACTGCTTGCGATAAAATGGGTATGCACAATCAATACGCACTTGCAGAATGAAAACCTGGAAATGCTAATTTTGTGCATAAGCACTTCAGACACTATCCAAAAGAAATAACAGATTGATTTATGCAGAGGAAATGAAGACATTTCAAATGTTCTGTTACCATTATGTCCAAATCTACTGACACCAACATGTATTTTTCACTAAGTTGAGAGGTATCACCCAGCACACTATGGCTGTTAAATGAGTTTATAATCTTTTCTGGCTCAAGACTGTGGCTGGATAGAGGTGGTACAGGTGATCTCTAGTGGTGGAAGGAGTTGATGCCATCCACCACCCATAGGAACTGCAGCGATATGTTTCTTCAGGTATAATCTATTCCCACAGAAAGTTCCTTCAAACTTTTTTTACATACATGCGCAAAAATATGATAGAAAAACAAACACAAACTAATAAAGCCAACATTTGTAACATGTTTTGTATGCTGTACATATCTGTCAGCTTCTAGGTGAGCAATGTAATACATGATGCAGGTGTAAAACTGAATTTCTACAAAACCAAGTGGCTCAGTTAGGCTGGAGCAAGAACCAGAATTCCACCACCTAATTCTTTCCATTAAGTCACTGCAAACCAAGTGCAAACTGGAAGATATATCTCCTTAGTATAAAAACCAGGAATCGAGCTAGAATTGGGAGGCAACTCTAAACAGAAGTAAAGGAAATGGAGGTGTTCTTGGCAAAAATATTTCCAAAAAGTTATAAAACTAATTAGCGTTCATATATAATACATAATAGTAAGTTTCCTTATAGCAAATGATTTTTATAAGCAGAAACTGGTTTTTAAAACCCTTAGATTATTTATTTTCATGACTATATTGTAACACATAAAGAAAGGTAATAGTTTGCAAAGATTTAATACTTAAGTGCCAAGTACAGTTTTAAGTGTATTTCATGAATTATCTCATTAGCCATCATAAAAGTCTTTGAAGAAATTATTGTTGTTTTCACTTTGCAGATGAGGTAAATGAGACTCAGAGAGGGTACCCAATTTGTCCAGAATTTGTCATTGTCACTAGAGAGTCAAGGTGGGACTCGAACTCAGAGCTCTGCCTCCAGGACCTCAATTGCAATGGGAGTCTGTACTCAAGATACTAGCCCATAGCCTACCTGTGCCCACAGACCTCACAGGTTTCTCACCACCTTCACTGCTTGCACCTATCCAAGCCACCCCCTTCTCTGGCCTAAACAGTCCATACCCTCCTCACGGACTCCCTGTTTCAACATTGTCCCATTTAAAAACACTCACCTCAACAACAAGCAGCACAGTCTTTCTAAAACATAAATCCTATCATGTTTCTCCCTTCTCTTCAGATCTCTTCAGTAGCTTCTCATCACACTCAGAACACCTACAGTCCTGTCCTTGTCCCAGAAGGCCTGACAAGATCTGACCCTCTTTGTAGCTTCATTCCCGGCTCCATCACACTGGATTTCCTACAACTCCTTGAAAAGGTCTTGTTCATTTTTTCTTAGGGCCTCTGTGCTTACTATTCCCCTGCTTGAAGTATCTACCCAATGATATATTCAACAGGACTTGTTCCTTCACTTCACTTGGGTCACTGATCATTTCACCTCTTCAAAGAGGCCTTTGCTAAACTACGTAAAGTGAACCCTCACCCTGCTCCTTCATGGGCTATTTTCTTACCCTGATCTTGTTTTCATCATTTAATTTGATATTATCTGATATTACTTTATTGTTTGTATTTAGTTGTTGATTTGTTTATCATCTTACCCTTAAAAAGTAAACCATGTGAAGAGGGTGACTTTGTATCATTCATTATACTATATCCCCAAGCCCTACAAAAGGTCCTGAAAGATATTGATGCTCAAAATGTGGATTAAATGAACTGCTTAATTAGTTAAATTTTCTTGAAATAGATATGAAGACACTGGAATCACTACCAGATAAAAGGTCATAACATATACAGTCTTCCCTCGCTATATCGCAGTTCACTTATTGAGACTTCACTGTATCACGGGTTTTAAAAAAATATATATCTAATTCTGTATCGTGGAGTTTTCTCTATATCATGGGATTTTGCAGCATATAGGTATTTATATAATATTTATGATTTTAACTATTTTTGCCTAAAAATGTAAAATATAAAAAATACAAAAAAATGTTAATTCAAACATATTAAAAGAATATTAAATAGAAATAAAATACAATATGTATTTCATCAGCGGATGAGTACTGTACTGTACACAATGGAAATGCAGTATGCCACCACTGCTTGAGCAAGTTTGCCAACGTGAGATTGTACACGGCGCACTATTGGCTGATGCAATGGAAGGCGACCAACCACAGCACTGTGTTCTGTATCTGCACAGCTACATAATTCATCATCTTAATCATTCAAGTTGTAGTATACTTCACTGGTGAGTACCCATATAGAATTTTACATGTTGTTAAAATTACTTATGTTTAAAAGTGTAGAAAGTGTTTAAGAGCACATGAAGTGTTATAAGAGTCTGGGAAAGGTTAATAAGAGAGTGGGAAAGGTTTATGGGAGTGTGGGAAGGGTTTATAAAGCCTTGAAATATATATAAATAATAAAATAAATATAATGCCGCTACTTCGCGGATTTTCACCTATCACGGGGGTCTCTGGAAGTTACTCCTGTGATAGGTGAGGGATCACTGTAGAAGTCCTTGATATATACTGCAATTTTATTTACAGGAAATTTGTTTGGTAAACAATATGTTACATTTTAATTGTCAAAAACATGAAAGAATTCAACAAAGGAGAGTATCCCAAATGAGGGGTGATGACTTAAAATGTATATACAACCCATAAACCAATTAGTGTTTAGCCTCCTCTTGGGGACATTTTTTGCATTGTGACTAATAATTGAAATTAATTAACAAGTTTTAAAGCCTTACTAAACTGGTAGCCTTTGGACGAGGGATGACCATTCAAATACGGTGCATGACCCGTTACCCATTGATTCCTCCCATGTTCCCAGTCTCTGGTTCTCACCTCAACGCAGAACTCAGATCTGAAGAAGGGAAATAAATGGATGCAATGTTTTCTTGACTTTAGAAATATTTGGATTGACTTTGTATAAATTAGTTGCCTCATAAAGCTTATTTACAAGATATCAGGGCTAACATTTCTGCAGGATTATGGCATAATTTTCACTTTGGAATTTAATGTTAAGATAAGGTCTTGGCTGGGTTTTTTTATTTGATAAGGCCTCATATTTTCCACCGTGAATTTAAAGATGGTCTCCTAAATGCATGTTATTTGTTCCCTAAGTTCCAGTGCCAATCTCTTGTGGGAAATATTGTGGCAAGTGTTATATGGAATTCCTGCCTTTCAGTGCACATTTTGTTTCTTTTTCATTATGCATCCCAACATGCAAAATACAAGGGAAAAAAAAAAACTATCATCAGAAAAACCAGTGTCAGGAAAACTGCTGTTCAATTTCTAAAAGATGGAAAATAGTCTTAAATGTTTTGACAGAGATCGAAATTCACAAACAAATGGAGAATTTGTGAATAACAACAAAACTTGGAGAAGATGTTACAACCCAAAAATGTTCACCAGCTGCTTAGAAATCAAAATTCTAGTGTTTTTTGTGGATCTTTTAGCTCCATAGCACAATGAGTACAATAATCGGTAGCAAATAGGAGCCTTAAGAGAGTTAGCATATTCATTACTAAAGAAAGCTAAAGTGATATTTACTAAAAGACTCCAAAATATATCCTCATGAAACATAAGGAACATTTATCTTTTACTCGTGTAACAATCAAAGGAAGTGTTTTTGTCAATGGGCAGCTCACTGTCACGTGGTGATTCAAAAATCCAGGCTTATTCCATATTGTGGCCCACCATCCCTTAGTTCCAGAAACCTCATTGTCTGCTTTGAAATGACTGAACGAGAAAGAGAACTTGGAGTTCTCACAACCACTTCTGCTACTTTATCCAGGACACGGCACACCATGTCCCAGGGGAAAAAAACGTAGGCAGGGGGAGCTCTGGCTGGTGTAGCTCAGTGGATTGAGCACATGCTGCGAACCAGGGGGTCACCGGTTTGATTCCCAGTCAGGGCACATGCCTGGGTTGCAGGCCGGGTCCCCAGTGGGAGCCAAGTGAGATGCAACCACAAATTAAAGTTTCTCTCCCTCTGTTTTCTCCCGTCCTTCCCCTCTCTCTAAAAATAAATAAATAAAATCTTAAAAAAAAAAAGTAGGCGGGGGGAGGCACAAGTTCTAGTAAACAAAAGCTATTTCTGCCACAGAGAGTAAAAGATATACACTATTTAATATTAATATTCATCAGAATCTAAATGAAAGGGGTTATATTTCTATGATGTGGCATCAATTGCTAATTGTCCCCTAATAATTCTCCCTTTTTTCTATTGTATTATGGCCCCTGAATTATAATGAAGTACATGGTTACCCACACTAATGACCCTGCTAAGTAGTTGTGATTCTGTCACTAAGTTTTGGCCAAAAGGAGGGGCTAGGAAGTGGAGTGTACTATTTCTGAGTCATGCCCTTAAAGGGAAGAGTTGATTCTCTATCTTTCATACTTTTTCCCTTTCTGCTAACTGGGATGTGATAAGTCAAATGGCCTGGTGAGCCATCTGAGACTACGTTGATAAGAGCAAAAACCCTTGGTTATCATGGAGCAAAAAGATTCCAGGGGCCTGAATTTTGATAATATACCAGCCTACTTATGGCCAGACAGTTAAATGAGAGAGAAATATACTTTTATCTTGTTTAAACCACTGTTTTTTTAAATAAATCTAACTGTTACATATAGCAAACAATAAGGAATTATGTTCATCTCCAGTTCAACATTTAAAATGTCATAAAAAAGAAATGAAAAAAAGGAACTCAGCCAAAAATAGAAAATATAAATGTATTGATTCCAGCTATACAACATGAGTTGAACTACATATCAATGGTCTTTTTCATTAAATGTGTGACTACTGAAGGTAAGATAGTAAAAAATAATCACCATTCCTGCTCAAAGGCTAAGTTCATCCTTATGACATTTATGAAAAATGTGCCTCAGGTTATTTAGACAATTGCCAGAAAATGTTCTGAAGGATCTCTCTGTATTCCCTCAGAATATAAGGTAGCAGCCCTTGCCAAGAGAAGGATATGTACCTCATCAGACTAACCCAGACTTCAAATACCATTTACTGTGTATGTAATTATCCACACTTCATGCATACACAGTCTAGGTTATGCATGTGGTAATTATCCACATGCATGCATACACAGTCTAGGTTATCTCAGACTTCATTCTCAATGTGAACTACATCAAGAATAAAACTCTTGTATCTGCCCTTGCCCCACCGCTTACAACTGACAATGCAATGGTCTCAACAATGCAATTGTTCTCCATTTCAGAGCGCAAGCCAGAGCTCTTACAATGACCTCTAAAGCACCATCCTCTGTACTTGATTATCTTTCTGGCATTCCTTTCTACCTACCATTCCACCCCTATACACAGTTCAACATAATGGTCTTCTTTCTTGAGCACACTGGGCTCACCCCTCCACAAAGCTTTTGTTCTAGCTCTTTTCCTTCTCTAAGACACCCATCTCCAAGAAAGACACTTGGATAATCTCACCCTTTTCAAGTCTTTGTTCAAACCGCACCTTCCCTACAAAGCCTACACTGACTCCCCCACTTAATGCTGCAAACTAGTTTTCATTCACCTCAAAGACTCTGGACTTCCCTTACCTGATTTGCTCTTTTCTTTCATCTATAGTTCTCATCATCTTCTCCAATACTGTGTGATTCACTTATTATTTTATTAATTATGATCTGTATCTCTGCACTAAATGTCAACCTTCTTGAGGAGAAAGTATCTGCTTTGCTCATTGTACATCCCAGGCACCTAGAGCAGAGCCTGGTTCACAGTGAGCATTCAAGGAACACTTCTTTTTTATTTTTATTTTATTTTTTTTAGATCAACAAGGTTCTCTTTTTTAAATTATTTCATTGTTGTTCAATTACAGCTGTCTGCATTTTCCCCTCACCACTCCCCCCCGACCCCAGCCAAACCCACCTCCCTCCCTTGTTTCCACCCTCCCCCTTGGTTTTGTCCCTGTGTCCTTTATAGTAGTTCCTGGAAACCCTTCCCCCCATTATCCCCTCTCACCTCCCCTCTGGTTACTTTTGGATTGGAACACTTGTTCTTTGGAAAGTTCAGTGGTACAGTCTTGGTGGCAGCTCATCACTGATCTGGCTGAGTCTAAAGTAACATGATCTAATTCTAAAGTAATTAATGGATTGCTTATTGTTCTCTATTATCTCTATAAACATATCAGGCAATTTGAACTTTAATGGGTTTAGAATTTTTATTTCTTATTAAGTACTTAAAATGCAGCTAAACTCTGTTGCCAATTAAATGTGGAATCACATATCTTAAGTGATAGTCCATCTGGGGGCAGCATTGATAGCCTTCAATAACAATATATTGGTCTAAGAAAGGTTTCCATTTACACTTGAAGTTGGACCAAGGGAGCACCATCATCATGGCCCAAATACATTTTGAATCTCTATTAATACACAGTAAACACAGGTGATGAAATCTGCAAAGTATTCCAGCATAAAACATAGTTAAAATATTTTACCTTAGAAAAAATTAATTGCCTAAACTAATGCTAGTTATAGCTGTTCAAATAACAATCAATAAAGAACCCAGAGGACACCTAGCTTTAAGCAATGTTCTTTTCTAGTAACCATTTATTGCAACACAACCTCACAACTCTAGTACACATGGTGATTGATTTGTCAGAATATGTAATTAGTTGCTGTTCTATAAGTTGAAATAGGCCAAGTGGTAGAAAAAGGAAACTAGAAAAAATAGTGAAATGACAAAATTTCATATTGTGATTCCTCAGGCAAATTCAACCTCAGAAAGAATTGTGAACTATTTATTACTATAGTGGGTTTCAGATCCTACAAAGACTGTCTATGCTAAAACCAAAAGTGAGGAGCAGATGTGTTGAAAATAACATTTTTTAAAATTCTCTCAAATTGTTTTGTCATTTTCCTGGTTTAGCCAAGAAGGAATGCATGCTTGTGAAAAAAAAAAAAAAAGAAGAAGAAGAGGCAAATGGGTCTGTGTTTAATTTAAATCCTATTTCAAGTATCTTGTAACTTCCAAAAAACGTGAATATAATAATATGCATTGTGGGAAGCCCCAAAATTTATTATTAGAACTAATTATTAGAGCTGACAATGGTCAATTTGAAGACATCACTATTCAAAGTGTATTTCCCATTAAGGAATCTCTGGAACAATTCTATGAGGCCTTTAAAAATATATTTTATATAGTATATATAAATCATATATATTTATATATAATATAAATCTTTTATGTTATTATATAACATAATATATAAATCATATATATCATAATATATAGTATATAAATCATATGTATTATATAATATATAGGTTATATATTACATATAGTATATAAATTATATGTATTTATATATTTACTATATATAATAATTGATATATTTTTCTAAGAGGCTTTATAATATACATCATATATGTCATAAGCCATCCATGTATATGTATTATGTCACTGAGTAAAAGTGTTTCAAACATTGTAGAAGGTAACTCTCTTTTTGTGCTAAAATTCATCTGACTGACTACTTAATCTGAACACTTTTAGACAATAATGTAGAATGAATACTTGAAAATTAAAATGCTATTCTCATAATTTTTGAATAAGAGAATGTCATTATCTCATTAGAAACTTCACTTCAAATCACATATCACCACACCAAATAATGCTAACCATCCATTGTCCTTAAAAAAAAATAAAATCTATTTCTGAGGCTGAAAGAGGTATAAGTTTATACTGATAGTTAGCTGTTCTGCATGCAGCATTGAAGTAGGATGTTGCATTGATCCATAGAGAAAGAACACATCTTCCCCCTCTCTCTAGCTCTCCCTATATTCTTTTTTCTATATTTGTGTAAAACATTAGAGATGTTTCCAATCTCAAGAGTTGAAAATATCTTCCTAAATGATGTACCAAAGTCAGCCAGAAGAATTTGACAAGTCTAGATACAGCAATGCCTAAATTCATTCATTTAAAAAATATATATGGATACTCTGCCACAAGTTTGGCAATACATTAGAAACTAGGCATAAATCAGGAAATAAAACAAATGTAGTTTTCAGTTGTTTACAGTTCAATAGGAAATAAACATTCAATCAATACCACTTGACTGAATGAATAAAACGGCAAAAGTGCAGGCTGCGTTTGACTGAGCCTGAAGGAGTAGGGTTCTGTGAACAATCACTGTTGAGGTCACTCTTAACACCTCATCACTTCTTCTGGTATTTTCTCCCAACTGCATTTAGAACAGTGTTAAGACAGTTGAAAGTGTAGTCAATACAGCAAGTGCTTACTTAATGTTGTGGATAAGTTCTGTGACTTTAAGCAAAACAGTGCATAATGAAACCAGTTTTACCATAGTCTAATTGATATAAAAAGTATTAAGTTCCTATGGCATCTCATCAATGTTATAAAACTACGATGATGAACAAAGTGATGCTATTTGAGGACCTGATGCATTAAAGCTGACTTATTGAAGTCACATGGAATTCACTGCTCCCAAATTTTTCTGCTCTCTGAAGTCTGACCATCTTTATCGAGCAACTCAGGGATGTTCGCAGCATGGAAAAAGAGAGAAAGTGTTGTACCTACCCATGGATTAGGAACCAGTACACAACATATAACTACGGAACTCTATGCATAGCTTCTATGCAATGATAGAAAGCATCCCACCTCTTGCATAAGCTCTTTTCAGATGTCTCCAGACTGCTTCTCCCAGCATGGTCAGTCAACACTGTAGAACAGACAGCTGATCTGTGTAGCCTCTTGTCGCTATTTTGTTCTGTGTAGCTTTGCCCCCAAAATTAGACAGAAACTTCTAAAGGGAGGAATTGTATATTTTACCACCTACCTCCCAGGACTTATTAAATACTGCACAACTAGTAAGGAAATATTTACAAATTGATAGGGTTCTATAAAAATAGCCTGGCATGCAACCTGCTTTACATGCAACATACTATACATATTCCAAACTGGCCATAATGTCTTGTGCCATTGGATCCATAACTACACCATAATAACTCATTCTGTTAATAATTATCAGACTCTGCTCGGCAGATTGTACCAGTTCCTGGAATGTAATCAATTAAGATTGAGCACTGAGTGTTATTAGTATGTGTTCTTGCTAATCAGGACTAGCATCCTCCAATCTGAAGCCAGACTGTAAGCATTTTCTTAAATCTTTCTCTAACTGCCTTCCAAACTGGGAATACTATATTTGAAGCACATCACAAACAATGAAAATTGATTGTGTCCAAAAAACTCATTAATCCTGCGTTCTTCATGAAAAAAATTATGAATATAAATTTAAAAGACTGTAAGAGCTAAACATTCTCTTTAAATAGAAATGCAAAAAATATATATACATTTGCAATAGGCATCTTTGGCATAAAACTTCAGATATTTCCTAGAGCTTCATGATTAAATTGTAGGTAGATATTCTGATTTTGGGTTTGTTTGTTTTGTCTTTCTTTCAAAGCCCCAAACCTTCTGGCACCTAAAACTGGCAGAGACACCCATCCATTTAAAGCCTTCTATCAGATTACCAGGACCGTGTGATGTCGTCCACAAAGCTGGAATACAGTTACAGCAGTTTGTATCCAGCACAAAGCTTCTCATAAATAAATAGGGCTAGAGGCATGTTTGTATGGCAGAGGGCAGCCTCCTGCTCCATTCTCACTGAAAGGTGGTCCTGGTTTAGTACAGATATGGTTTACTGGCAAAAAACAAACAAAAAAATGCAGCAAAAATAAACACACTCTGTTATCATCTAGTGAAGTAGTGGGATGTTCAGACATGAAGCATGGAGCTCAAGGAAGCATTTAAGCTTAATCTTGAAGGCAAGTAATTTACTTTGTACTCTTTCAAGGCATTTTTAATTTTTATTTTTTGTGTTGCATGAACAGCTTGTTTGCTTGGAATCACTGAGACACAAAACATCTTGTCCAAAGGACACTAAGAAGAAGAAGAACAGATATGAAAGGAAAGAAAAGCAGAAGGGAAGATTTTCATGCAAAGCAAGAGCAATCCGATGAGTCCAGTCACTACTCAGTACTGAGAACAGGAGGGAAGACAAGCCCCTGTGAGGAAATTTCTTCCCATTTGGTTTTTGGTAGAGATACAGAGAAGGGATGTGTTACATGAGGGAAAAACTTATTAATTTTCAGACCCTGAGATATAAGTACTGGGCCATCAGGAGAGTTGGTTTTCAGGGGACCCCTCCCCCCCACACACACACCTGGGGAAATGGACATCCTGTGACTCAGAGAACAGCTTCTGAGGAAGAGGCACAGAGAGCAAATTTGTCAACATGCTTGTCTGGCAACACAAAGTACATGCTTTCCAGTAAAGCCTTCCACCGGGAAGGCTCGCATGTTCACTCTCTACCACTGAACCAGAACCAGGCACTTAACCTTTTATATTTTGAAACTCAAAAGAAAGAGTAAGCTCAAAGGGAGACTTCCATTTCAGAGTTTAGCCTTCAAATTAACTTCACTATATTAGAAAGATAAACAGGCAGGTGCAGTTCTGAATGTGCCCTTCTGTTAGTCATTTAAAAAAAGAAAGAACACATTCTATTATCCCCAACTGTTTTCCTTGCCCTTTCTCCAGGAAGAATAAACAGAGAAAAATATTTTAAAAGTTAACCCCTGTGTTCTGCTAAATGTGTAGTCACGAGTAAAAAGATCTGAAAAGGCAAAGATCTGGTCCTCATCATGATGACTTTTAACTTTAAAATACTGTTTACACAGAAATGTGCCTTTATACCACACTCAGAATGTGCAGAACATATTTTATCCTTAGGATATGTCAAGTCTATGAATCAGGGTTGAATCTCTAAATGCCTCTTGATTGTTCTGACTATTATTTCTAATATTTTAACAGATAGTTTATGGACAATTCTCAGGAGCAAGGCAGTCAAGGAACTCCATGATCCAGCTCCAAATACCCTTCCTCATCATCTCTCACCAATTCTCTCCACTCCTTCACTTTATCCATCCTCCCAACACAAACACACATGCACACACACACACACACTTTCTGACACAGGTAAACATATGATCACCACCCTCATACATACACACAAACACCCAGCTTACTAGATACTCCCTGATTAGCCCAGACATTCTCTTTCATAGCCACACCTTAATTCAAGTCATCTCTTGAATCTAAAATGCCACACCTCTTTCTTTCTAACAGTCTGTCCAAAAGTCTATGCATTGTTCAACAACTAATTTAATACTGTTTCTTTTGTGGAATGTTCTCAAAGCTGCCTTTCCCAAGATTTAATTTCAATTAATTTTGTTTTACTTTTGCAAATTCATGTTCCTTTTCCAAAACTTCTCAGTTTCTACTATGTGCCTTGATTTTACATGTACATATAGGATCATGTAACACCATGACTCTATATGTATGTGTACACACGCCTGTCACTATCACTACATCCCTTTAAAAATGGAAATCAAGTCACAGCCACTCTGGGTATCTTTAGGGCTGTGAGCACAGAAGAATATCAGTAGATACACTTGGAATTGTTAGAGAGTATTTCAAAAATGCACTTAAATTTAGTCCATTTGAAGAAAAAATCAGGTTACTAATGCCTTCCATTGACTAGTACTAGTACTAGTATTTTATTTAATGTCTCTAGTAACCCTTTACCTACCGAATGACAGAAAAATGAGACTCAGAAATATTAACTCTAGAATAATTGACAGTTAGGATTCTGATAGGCCAGATTAAACAGGAAAGACAGAATAAAATGTATGTAAAAGCCAGCAGGAATAAAACGGTTCCCTCATAAAATTGCATTGTCACTGAGAAATGCATAGCTAACAGCTACTTCTCTCTGTGATATCCAACACAGGACAGTCAAGCATATTGCAAAGTATGAACAAATAGAGTTGAATTCCTGTACCTCCCACCCATCCCACTCCTGTTCTTCCCCTCTTTCTCCTGCTGCCTCATTCCTTTCACTAAACTCAACAGTAACAGGTGGAGAAAAAGAATGTTTTCCTCTTCATGTGTTAAAAATATACCTTCCCAAAGCTAATGCCATGAAGCAAATATATAATCACTGTTGGCATTTATTTCAGTGAAGAAAATAACATTCCCAGAGCCGAAAGTATTCCAGTGGAGGTTGAGGGGTCCCTGCCCACGGTGTTGCAGTGATGATTTTCACAATTAAATAAGGAAAATCTGTCACTCTCTCAGCCCTGTCCTAGGAAAGGGCTGACCCAAATGTCAGCATCTCTTCCATGACTCATATGCCTCCTTTCTCATCACATCCTCTGACCCAGAAATTCCACACCTGGGACTTGATCTTGCAGAAGGAATCTAAAATGTAAATAAAAATGCATCCATAGCCTTCTTTATCAGAGAAGAACTGTAGGTAATGCTAATGTCCATTCAACAACAGGGGCATAGTTAAATAGAACAAGACAAAATATTATAGTCACTGAAAATGATTTGTATAAAGCATACTCAATGCCATGGTAGAATTTTTATTCCACAATGTTAGTTGAAAAAAAAAAGAAAAAGCAAGAAACACAGTTAATGTGTGTTCAACTGCCTAGCTGTATAGACCAATTTAAAGACCAGAAAACAATTACAATTTTCCAGATGACAACATATATGCTCACCATCTTATAACTTTTTTGTTCCTCAAATCCACAAAAAGCTATAAAAAATAAATGTACTGGTCATCCAACTAAAACATAATTTAAAAAACCTTTCTAAATGGAAGCACTTTGGAAAACATATCCAATTAAAAAAAGATTTAATGAAAGTCTGTCACCACCATTCCTCAAGAAATTATATTATTAGGTTTATAGATCATTTCCTTTCTTTGTTGCTTCCTTGCTTCCTTTCTTCTCTCCTTTTCTTCCCTTCCCTCCCCTTCCTTTCCTTCCTTTCTTTCTCTCTCTTTTTTTCTTCACTCCATTCTCCCCATTTGGGGGTTATTATCTTTAAATTGAGAAAGTAGAAACATTTTGAAAACATAACTGATAGTAGATATAATGAAAATTATAACCTTCTAGATTTCTCAACCAAATTATCTTCAGCATCTTTCTTCTTTTCTTCTGTATCTTTGAAAGTTCAAATGATATTTTATGGAATTTTTAGGTAAAAGTATCTTAATACTATCTTGTCAATAGTACCCACATATTTGTTCTATTAGCACATTTCCCTAGGTTTGGGGTTAAATCGAATTCTAAATTTGAAACCATTATCTTTAATGCCCTGGGCATTGTGATATTAAATTTCCCTTCAATTGTTTGTTTTTCTCTGCTTTATTTTGGATTCCTTTCCCTAACAGACTATACTGTTTTTACAAGATGGCTTCTCCACAAAATGAAAATTCATTTCATTAACTTCATGACTCAGTCTTTTAGAATATACAAAATGTTGATTTTTCTCAAAGCTAATGTTGTAATAGGGATAAAACTGTATGTTCCTAGAAGTTACTATGATGTGAGCAAAGAAATAATTACACTGACTTGCCTGACAGAGATGTTTGTGTAGATGCTTTGACAACTTATAATCCTAAAAAAAGAAAAACACAACTTTGTGAACACAGATGCCTTCTAAAGTTTTAAGTAAAAGTTGCATTACCAGTGACTAAAAATAACTTACCATTTTTAATTAGCTTAATCAACACTGACAGAATACTTATGTACGTATTCCCTTGCCATACAGTCATTGGCGCCTCCCTGCGAATGTTCTCAATGATGTACCAGGCAGTGTTCTAGAATGCACAACAGTGACAAAGCACAGGGTCTGCCTTCAAGGGGGGAATGTTCCTGTGGGTGAGATGGACTAAACAATTCAAATAAATAAAACCATTACAGGTACAGTCTGTTTTGCTACCACACTTGTTTTGACAATGTGAGTTTGTTCCAACATGATTGATATATTTGGGAGGAATTTGAGCATAAGGAGCATAAGGAAAATTTTGTTTTGTTTATATTATCTGCAAGAAACACTGGATGAACACAGAAAAACTGCACACAGCTGAGCCCTTCCAACTAGGAAAATGGAAACACAACATTCGCACACGTTGAATACCTACCAGGTCCCTCAGTCTGTGTCATGAGCCACGTACCCAGATCTATTGTTACAACTTTCTTCCATGTGAGCAACCTCCTTCCTCCACTTACAAGCCCCAGATTTCTAACTCCACTTCCTCAAGCAAACGTCAGAGTTCTGCATGGTAAAGTACCATCACTATCGCAAAGCTTATGTGTGTATCTTAACCATCTAACACACGTGTATAAGCATGCTAGCATTTTTATTGTTTCTTTTTGTTTAATGTGTCATTGGTAAAGTTTTGAGTATTGTGCCCTGACTCCCTTCTCCCATGAGCCCTGTGTTGTTTATTGGGTGATTTTGCATAATGGACTATAGCATAACTAAATGTAGTAATTGGTGTTTTGGAGAAAGGTGTGCGAGGGCAAGAGAGAAAAGAAAGAGGAGATCTACTTAGGCTGGCAGCCAGGGAAGGCCTTTCTCAAAAGATGACCCTGAACAAAAACCTGGAGGATGCAAAGGAGCTAGCAGTGCTGGGTGCTGGGTGTCCTAGAAAAGGTAGAGGAAAGGATAGAGACCAAAGCACCAAAAAGCATGAGGCTAGACTACCTGGAAAAAGATGTAAAGGCTAGATAGTCCAGAGGAAGTCAGGAGAACTATAGATGGGATGGAGATAGGGACCAGGGCCTGGTGGCGCAGGCTCCAAAGGCCTCAGCAGAAAGTGCCAGCATCAGCTGAGGAGGAAGGAGGTACACTCCAAGGCTCCAACCAAAGGAGCAGTGGGAGAATTCTCTTCTGTTTGGAGCATCCTGACCAGGGTGTTGAATGTAAGGAAAGGAAAAAAGATTGAGATCGTAGAGCTCAATAAGGAATCTTTCATAGTACATTTGTAGGAAAGTTAATTTTTTTTTTCTTGGACAGGTGATGACATATTCCAGAAACTTGATAAAATGTTCTCAATGATGTAACATTATCATGCTAAAAAAGGAGAAATCATGGATGTGGGAATGAACTGCCCTATCATCTTTGGTCACATCGACACACATCCATGCCAAAGCCATTGTCATCAGAGTCCTCCCTAAAGGCTTTGAACTCTTCCTATGTGCTTTATGTAGACTAACTCCTTCCATCTTAGGCATGGAGAGGCGAAGTTCCTCTGAGTCTTGCATCTAGAAAGTGGCAGAGTGGAAATGAAAGTCCGTTGGTCCCAGAGAGCTTCACCTTCTGCTCCGCAAAAACACATGCACACACAGGGTTAGGAGGCCACACAGAAAAACTGTCAAAGTGGTGTGCACTCACCATCCTGTGGAAGTAATATGTAGAAAGACATATTTTACCATCTTCCACTCTTGTCCAAATAGATTGTTCTCTTCTGGTTGGCTAGAGACAGCTACTAAATGGCAACTGTGCCATTCTAGGAAAAAGATTAATGGTTATAAATATGAGCCCATTTTCTTCCCCAAGCATGATGTTTGCAGAGAAGATAGGATGAAGGAGGGGATGTTGTTTAGACTTGGACATCCAATCTGCTTCTTTGAAAGGCTGGCACAGCTTCAAGGTGTGATACCTCCCTTCATTACTCTCTCTTTGCCATTAAGTAAATGTTTACTTTGTGGTCTAAAATCTGACTTTTCAATCTGTTAGGAGGGAAAGCAAAGAAGCCAGAAGGTGAATCTCCCTAAGAAAGTCCAAAGTGCACTATTCACAGGCATATCCCTTTCTCTTTCAAGACAAATAAAGAAGGCTCCCCTCCCATATGTCAGTGTACCAGGTGCATTTAGACCTTCGTTAAAGGGAAAAACAAAAAATAACTAGGAAACGTCTTGAAAGCTATAAAGAGAGAGTTAGAAAAAGTAGTAGAAATGCATCAAATTCTGACATTGAAGATAAATGCCCCCAACCCCATTGATTTGCTTGCCATTGAGCATTATATTTTGAGGGACAATATCCTGGCAAGAAAAGGAAATGATGGGTAATAAGCAGACCCAACTTGGGAGCACTAGACTCCAAGGACAGCAGCTGAACAATGGATGCAGACATGGGCATTTCCCAACACATATGCCCACTGGGCCCAAGCCACAGCCGACAGCGGCATGGAGTGCTACAGAAGGAAGCTAACCACTAAATGGTGCAGGCACAGCCTGCCCCATCTGTCATAAACATTAGGTCCAAAGGCCACAGGTGCAGACGGTACTAAAAAGTAAAAATTACATTCGGACAGAGGCCACTCGATAGAACAGGAAGACAATCTAGGGTTGGTTTCCAATCAATAAATGGGCTAACCCACAATCTATTCATCTTTAGCACCTGTTGTTTCTTCCTCTCTCTGGTTCACCATGAATAAAACAGTTTTATTTATAAAAGATGTTGTGTGTACCCAGGACCAGCCTTTTGCCTATTGTGAACTATGCAAAGTTTGTCTTCGGTGCCCTCCCTGGCCAGCTGGCCCATGCTGCTTCCTTTCTCTCCCAGCAGGTGTCAGGGTCCCCTTCTGTTGGCCAAAACCCTCTCTCTGAGCCTTCTCTCAGTCTCCTGATTTCATAAATATTTCCTCCACACCAAGAATGTAAATCTCTGTGCTAAACAAGAGGTGAGGGTTTGAAAGGGCTGTAAAACAGCCATTGCCTATACTGCTACAGGCTAGTGAGGGACACAAATACAGACACTGGTAAGCAAAATACAGACATTTTTAGTAATCTAACAAAAGTAAAATAAAATGGCCATGAAATCATGGAAGAAAGAAGAGTCAATTTCAAATGGTAAAATTTGAAAAACCAGGAAGAAGTAGAATGTGAACTATGGCTTGAAGAATGGGAAGGTCTGGGAAGGACTTCAATTGGCAGAAAGAAAGGAGGATGAGCACTCCAAAGGAGGGAAGGCAGAAGCAGATGTATGGAATTTGGAGGGGTTAAGTAGTGGTAGGAGAAAGCAAGAGACCACATATTGTTTTGAATTCTGGATGCACCAAAGACCAGCTGTTTGAACTCAGAAAATTAATTAGCCTCTTTGAGGCTTTATTTCTTCATCTGAAAAATTAAAATTAACACCACCTTATTATTGAGATCTTATATGGGCCAAGCTCTATGTTTGGTGTTGAGGGTACAATTGATTTTAGCATACCTTAGAGGGTTTATGTTAGCTTTGAAGAACATGTATATAAAGAACTTAGCACAGTACCTAGCAAGCTGTAGTTTCAACAAATAGCTGCTGATCCCTGTGGGGATTTTATTGGTCGTGGTGGTGGTGGTGGTAATGAGGTGGTGAAGTGGGTAGTGGTGGTGGTACTGATAGAGATGGTGAAGTGAGTGGTGGTGGTATTGGAGGTGGTGTAGTGGGTAGTAGTGGTGATAGTGATGAAGTCATTGAAGGGAATGGTGGTGGGGGTAAAGTGAGTTGAAGGGGACGGTGGTGGTGGTGGTAATGGAGGTGGAGAAGTGGGTGGTATTGGTCCTAGTGATGGAGGAGGTGAAGTGAAGGGTGGTGGTGATGGAGGTGGTGAAGTGGGTGATGGTGGTAGTATTGATAGTGATGGGAGTAATGATGGGGTGAGGATGAAGGAAAGATGCAGTGGGCATGAGGGGTCACTCTGCTGGGAAAGTATAGTGTGTGGCTGGATTTTAGTAAGAGAGATGCCTTTTCAGAGTTTAAAAGTAGATTGGATATTTTGCCTTTAATATTGTCTTAATAGAGAGGAAACAATTCTACTGCAGAAATAATGACCTTAATATGACAGATACAAATCTGGTGTGCAAGTGGCTTTAGGTGTGCAAAGTTCTGAGCAGGCAGTAGGCCTTCCCTAGGCCCTGAAGCTCTACTTACTGTTCACTCCCAAGACCAGCTTCCTGTGCAACTCAGACATCTAATCAACTCAAGACAAGCAAATATTAAGAATAATGTACCTTTCTCTGTTGTTTTTGGAAAGCATGGCCAGAACCACCTAAAGCTGTGACTGAGAATCTCAGAGTGTATGACAGGAGAGGAAACAGTAGACAAGTCATGAGAAGCAGCATCACAGTCTGGAGCAAGTTGCTTCAAAATGCATTTCAATTGGTAAATCCTATTTTCTACTGACTTATCACATGAAACACATTACCAGATGTGTTCCTCTAGAAAAAACTGATACTGCAACACAAAACAAAATCACACTCAAGAATGTATGAATTTTACATATTTAAGGGAAATGAAAAATTTCAAAAGCCATTAATCCTTCTTGTCTAATGCACAACTCCACGAACACATACATCTGTAACTCTGACTGACCTCATTCCAAAACAGAGGTTATATGCTACTACCAAAGTAATCTAAATGGAATCACTATCACATCATTTTTCCACTCATAAACCTTCACAACAGCCATTAATGCCTAATGTAGTCTCTACCATAATGTTCCCAAACCACCACTTTCTCCCCTAGTCTCAGCAAAGGGCATCACTGTCTAGCTGGAAACATGGGCATCATCTCTCTTATGTACATCTACAGCCATTCCCTCAGTCATTCCTATTCATTTTACCTATCTAATTGTCCTGTTGTGCCTATTTAAGTTTGGTATAAGTTTCTTGCTATAAATTGACTTTCCCTACTCCAATTTTCTTGTCACAAAAGGAGCACTGAGGGCAACTACGCACTTGCTATACTGTCTGTACCCTTTACTGTATGTCCCATTCACACGGTTTTTTTCCCCTCCAACGAGAAAAAAGAAGAATAAAAATCCTTAAGCAAAGAGCCTAGAAAATACTTGTTAAATGAATGAAAAATTTACCTTCCTCAAAACTATTCCTACGTACTAATTATAAACTGCTGGCTTTTGAAAATTAACACACTAATCAACTGAAGGGAAGAAAAACTGCGTCAATGGAGCAGAGGGAGATTCATGACACAAGAGTGAATGAGCGTGGAGAGGAGAACATTTCCTGAAACACATGGCAAGAGGACCAGAAATGCCATGAACTGAGTCACTGGGGAAGTCTGTCATTTGAAAAATGCTATCAGAGGAAGTTTCTAACTATGAATGTCACAGAGTGTCCTGGCTGTACCAGAGCGGGAGCACCCACTACCGCCTCCCCTTTACTTTCATAAAACAGTGATTCACTGAGCACCTAATGTGTGCCAAATATGTTCTAAGGGCTAAGCCAAAGCAGTGAACAGAGGAGACACAAAGTTATTGAGTAAATAAACAAAGAGGAGTAGCAAAACATGTATGTTACTTTAAAGAATAATAAGTGCTTTGAAAAAACAGGGGGAAAAGACAGTGAGTGGGAAGAGCTGGTGGGAGTGGAATGGAGTTTTCCAGTTTCATAGGTGATCAAGGTAACATTTCAGTCAGGAAGTAAGGCAGCAAAGGAACACTGGAGACATCTAGGGGAGAGCCCAGAATCTCTTGAGGACAACTGGAGTATGGCTCGGGCATAGTAAGACCGTATTTGATGAATCTGAAGGTGTCACAGCAGAGAGAAACCAAATCACTATTATAGAGACTGACTGTGTGGTCCATGAGAAGAACTCATCCTAAGGGACACAAGAGACCTGTATGCTGATTGGTATCAATCACAGAAAATGGTGTTAAGTACAGTGGTGATTTCATTCACTGCATGGCTATTAGCCAACCTGTCCTTGCATGTGAGTGGGCCTGGAGTGACAGTATTCTCTACAAAACTGAAATTGCCCTCCAACCAAGATATCTAATGCGGGGATTCAGTTTTGAACAGAATCTATTATCACCTTGTTATGCACAACGGAGAATTCTCTTCCTTATCTTCCCTCTTACTCTCTCTTCTTCTCTAAACTCTCCATTTTATTAATAATTATTACAATGTTGATCTGAGGTCAAAGCATCTCTATTGCATTCTGTAAACAGAACTCCACAGTGAGTTCATCTTTGTTCTGTTTTTACATGGATTAAATGTGCATCTCTTGTTCCTGCACTCCAGCTTGAATGGCTGACCTATATCATCAAATATTTTCTTCATGAACAGCTTAAAGGAACTAATTTCCCTAGTTCATGAAACTTTAAAAATGCTTCTCAGTTATATGTATTGTGTGAATGACAACTTGGCTAAGTATTTTAATTCTTGAGTTCTGTTTTCCCTTAAAACTTTCTTCATTTGCTTCATTTCCTTGAATCATGCTCTGAAGAAGTCTGATGCCAGTGTAATTTTATTTTACATTTATATCAGTCTTCTCTTTGCTGTAAAAAAATTTTTCTTTGGATCTTCCTAGACTTCCGGCCAAGATGGAGGTGTAGGTAGACACACTGTGCCTCCTCGCACAACCAAAAGAGGAAAAACAACAATTTAAGAAACAAAAACAGCCAGATCTGACAGAAAACTGAACTGAGTGGAAGTCCAACAACCAAGGAGTTAAAGAAGACACGTTCATCCAGACCAGTAAGCGGGGTGGAGCCAAGTGGAGAGCAATTGGCAAGATGTGGTTTGTGGAGTGGGTACCAGCAATGCTCCAGCTGCCCGGAGAGGTCCGTGGCGGGTGCGCCTGGTCAAAACGCAGCAGGTACACTCGGCGAAACCGGGGCTGAGACTGGTGGACTGGGTGGTCCCTCATTATCGTGCAGATAAACTGGGAGGAAAAGCTGGGGAGTGGAACAGATCTCACGGCCCACCAACCCAGGGAAATAAAGTCTCAAACCACCAATTGAATACACCTGTGGGGGTTGAGGCGGCAGTGGGAGAACTCCCGGCCTCACAGAAAAGTTCACTGGGGAAACCCACAGGGACTTGGAACTGTGCAGGCCCTCTCACTCATCCCGGAGCCAGCAAAGAGGGACCCAACTTGCTTGTGGGTGGCTGAGGAAGTGCAGAGAACAGAGCAAGTGCCATTGTTCTCTCGGGCCCCGCCCCCACAGACAGCATCACAGCACAACGACGTGGGTTACCCCACCCTGGTGAACACCTAAAGCTCCACCCCTTAAAGTAACAGGTGCACTGAGAAAAAAAAATGGCCCATGGACTTCCGGCAAGATGGCGGCATAGGTGAATGCGCTGTGCCTCCTCGAACAACCAAACAAGGAAAAACCCAGAAATTTACCCAACCAAAAACAGCCAGATCTGACAGAAAATCGAATTGAGAGGAAGTCCAACAACCAAGGAATTAAAGAAGATACATTCATCCAGTCTGGTGAGCCGGGAGGAGCAGGGTGGAGGGAGAGCACTCAGCGACCCCGCGGCGAGCTGGTGAGCAGACGGCAGGACCGCAGTTGGAGGGACAATTTCCACGGGGCTGCAGCACACTGAGATGGGAGTGCCTGACCTAAGCCTGCTCATCCGGACCCAGCAGGGCCAAGACTGGTGGACCCAGCAGGTCCGCATTCGCGGGCAGACAAACCGGGAGAGAAAGCAGGGCGCAACCCATCGGCACAGATTGAGAGCACCTGTGGGGGTGGAGTCCGTGGCGGGAGGAACTACCAGCCTCACAGGAGAGTTCATTGGGGAGACCCATGGGGGATTGGAGCTGTGCAGACCGTCCACCGACCCCAGAGCGACCCCCAGAGCCAGCGTGGAGGGGCTCAAATTGCTTGCAGGAGGTGGTGTGGGTGCGGAGAGCAGAGCAGGTGCCATTGTGCTCTCAGGTCCCGCCCCCACAGGCTACGTCACAACACAACGACGTGAGTTTCCCTGCCCAGGTGAACCCCAAGGCTCTGCCCTCCTTACAGTAACAGGCTCACCAGGGGAAAAAAAATGGCCCAAAGAAAGGCACAGATCAAAGCTCCAGAACTAACCGACCAAGAGTTAGACAACCTATCAGATGCACAGTTTAAAACCCTAGTAATCAGGATGCTCACAGAATTCGATGAAAAATTATCAAAATTGCTTGAACAAATGAGGAGAGATCTGCAGGGAACCAATAGGGATAAGAAGGAAACTGGGACTCAAATCAACAGAGTGGACCAGCAGAAAGAAAAAAAAAAAAATCCAACCAGAAAAGAAGGAAGAAACAAGAATTCAAAAAACGGAAGAGGGGCTCAGAAACCTCCGGGACATCTGTAAACGTCCCAACATATGGATCATAGGGCTGCCAGAAGGAGAAAAAGAAATCCAAGGAATTGAAAACTTATTTGAACACATAATGATGGAGAATTTCCCGAAGCTGGTGAAGGAAATAGACTTTCGGGAAGTCCAGGAAGCTCAGAGAGTCCCAAAGAGGTTGGACCCGAAGAGGAACACACCAAGACACATCATAATTACATTACCCAAGATCAAAAATAAGGAAAGGATCCTAGAAGCAGCCAGAGAAAAGGAGACAGTTACCTACAAAGGAATTCCCATAAGACTGTCAGCTGATTTCTCAAAAGA
>PVJI01021863.1:0-26351 GCA_004026765.1 Micronycteris hirsuta
CATAACCAGAGACATTGAAATTAAGAACAATCTAACAATAGCCAGAGGGGAGGGAGGAGGGGATTACGGGGAGAAGGGTTTTCAGGAACCACTATAGAGGACACATGGACAGAACCAAGGAGTGTAGGGGCAGGGGAGGGAGGTGGGATTGGAGGGGGTGGGGGAGGGGAGGGGAGAGGATGCAGACAACTATAATTGAACAACAATAAAGTAATTTAAAAAACCCACAATGAGCCTGGCTTTGTAGCTCAGTGGACTGAGTGTGGGCTGGGAACCAAAAGGTCCTGGTTCAATTCCCAGCTGGGGCACATGCCTAGGTTGCAGGCCATGTCCCCGGTGAGGGCCATGTGAGACGCAACTATACATTGCTCTTTCTCCCTCCCTTCTCCTCTCTCTAAAAATAAATAAATAAAATCTTAAAAAAAACCCACAATGAGATATCACCTCATTCTATGAGAATGGCTATTATTTAAAAAAGACAAGAAAAAAAACCGAATTAGCCAATATATGTTGAAAAGGAAACACTTGTGCACTGTTGGTTGGAATATAAATTGGTGCAGCCACTATGGAAAACCATATGGAGATTCCTCAAAAATTTAAAAATGGAACAACCATATGATCCAGAAATTCCATTTCTGGGTATTTAACCTAAAAGAATGAAAACACTAATTTGAAAACATACATGCACCTCCACATTCATTGCAACATTATTTGCAGTAGCCAAGATATGGAAATAACCTAAGTTTTCATTGATGAATGAATGGTTAAAGGAAATTTGATACACATGGAAATACTCATACACACACAATGGAATATTACTCAGTCATAAAAAGAAGGAAATTTTGCCATTTTTGACAATATGGATGGACCCTGAGGACATTATGCTAAATGAAATAAGTCCATCAAAGACAAATACTGTTTTATCTCATTTATATGTGATATCTTCTAAAAGAGAACTCATAGCCCTGGTTGGGTGGCTGAATTAGTTGGAGCATCATCCCATACACCAAAAGATTGCAGGTTTGATCCCTAGTCAGTGCACATACCTAGGTTGCAGGTTCAATCCCCTGTTGGGACGCATATGGGAAGCAACTGATCCATGTTTCTGTCATATCAATGCTTCTCTCTCTCTGTCTCTCTCTCTCTCTCCCTCTCTCCACCATCTCTAAAAATCAATAAGCATATCCTCAGGTGAGGATAATAAACAAACAAATAAACAAAGCTCATAGATATAAAGAATAGATTGGTTGTTGTCAGTGTTAGATGGTGATGTGGGCAAAATAGGTGAAGGGTGTCAAAGGTACAATCTTATAGTTATAAAATAAGTAAGTCCTCGGATGTAATTAATGTAAACCATGGTGACCATAGCTAATAATACTGTATTGCATATTTAAAACTTGCCAGAAAAGTAAATCTTAAAATTATCATCACAAGAAAAAAATTTGTAAGTATGTATTGTTACAGATGTTAACTAGATTTATTGTGATGACCATTTTGCAATATATAAAAATATCAAATCATTATTTTGTACACATGAAACTAATATAATGTTGTATGTCAATTATAATCTCAATTAAAAAAGAAGATTCTAGTATCTGCTCATTCTCTTTTCATTGCTTTTACATAATCAGGCCAGGTTCATGTCCTCTGTGAATGGTATAATTGTCCAGTAAATGGTGCTTGAAGATGTCATAAATTTCAGAAGAAAGACCACTAGTGAGGAAGGAATCAGAGTCTTAACTCTGTCACTTCCTAGCTATTTGACCTTGAGCAAGATCCTTTACCCCTATGAGTTTGGGTATCTTTGTTTCTAAAGTGAACTTAATGTCTTCCCTACCACACACAGTTGTTGTAAGGATTGAAGTATAATAGCATATTATCAGGTTTATTACTGTTATGCTTCAAGTATATTCCCCACTTTGTAGGCCACTAAGTTTGTGCCCTAAGGCTTGTGTCTTCTCAGTGCCCATGATGAATATCTTATGAAAGCCACCTTTGAAAGGAACTGAGTTCAGAGGCTACACTCAGGGATGATGCAGGCTCAAGGTGGAGAGTGGGCATCCAGGTTGAGTCAGGGGTATGTGTATGGCACCAAATCTCAGAAAGGGAGATTTGAAAACTGTACTCAAATCTTGGAATTGGAATTCAAGATTGATCGATGTTATCCTTTTCTCTCTCCCCTCCTTTTTTTCTCTTTTCTTCTCTTGTCGTTTCAGGTGCATGATGACTGTAGAAGACGGTTTTCTAAGGAATGCTGGTTTGGAAGTCATCGAACATCAGTCATTCCTCCCACTGCCCTAAGCGACCCTAAAGGAGATGGTGAGTAGCTAAACCTTAATCTCAGAAATATACTGGGGAGTAAGGAAAGGTGAAAAGACTTGGGGAAAGGACTGCAATTAAATTACTTTCCCCAACCTGTCAAATACTTCTGGGGAGTAGGAATGTGCATATGTATAGAGATAGCTCATTTCTCATTAGACCTTTGGTGAATGAGATATTTATGGTATATATGTATGTGGGCATGTTCTCTGTAGTCTCTGTCACAATTGTTTCTGAACAATCAGGATTGCTTTCAGATCTATTATGATTTCCAGACACTAGATAATTCATGAAATAAGTTAGTTTGCATTCAGGTGGTCAAGGAAGAACTGCATAAAGGCCCAGGTTACATTACTTTTAAAATGGAAACTAACACCAAGGTTGCTCCCAAATCTGAAACTAATATGATCATTTCTCCAACACACTTCACTGATGCTTTGTCAATTCCTGGTCACTAGTGATATATTGAGAAATTTATTCATAAGATGTTTGAAGGATACAAAAAGATCCATGATATGGGCATTGCCAGAGCTTACAGTTATTTTGGACCCAGGATGTTGATATACGACAATTGAAAAATTAAGGTAACATATCCTAAGTGTCAAAGGAATAGTAGAAACACTTGGAGATCAGAAAATATGAGGAGTGTCAACCAATTGTACAAGGTTGCACAGAAAGGACATAGTAATGAAATCAATACAGAAAGAGTAAACATTGTATGTAGAATCTTCTATCAGGAGATTTAGAGATGTTAGAACAAAGAAAGCAGGGGGGAAGGAGAGTGATGTTTTGTTTTTTGTGTTTTTTTTTTAAGAATAACTGAGACATGTAAGGGGAAAACCAAGGGCCAGACAACCATGAGTTTTACTAGCTAGGCAACCTTGACTAAGTCACATTCTCTGAGCTTCACTTTCTTTATCTGTAAATGTGAATGATGCTGTATGTTGTAAAGATAAGTGATAATATGTAAAAGACCTAAATATGCAGAGATGTGGCCCAAAAAAAAGAACTACAAATCTAAACCCCAAGTCTTCTAGCTCAATGAAAACTGTACACCTGCACAGAGATAAATCAGTCTTTTTTTAAAAAAGATTTTATTTATTTATTTTCAGAGAGAGAAGGGAGGGAGAAAGAACAATGTATGGTTGCCTCTCACATGGCCCTCACGGGGACCTGGCCCACAACCCAGGCATATGCCCCGACTGGGAATCGAACCGGGACCCTCTGGTTCCCAGCCCGCACTCAATCCACTGAGCTACACCAGCCGGGCCAGATAAATCAGTCTTTAGCACTTGTTAATGATGCCTTTTTTAGTTCATTTCTCCTTTCCCACATTTTCTTTGCTTCTTCTGAGAGTCTTTTTTTTTTCCCACCATTGAGTCATTCATTTGCTTTCCCATTACTCATAAAGAATGGGAGCTGTCAAGATCAAAATCACATATCACAGCTAAAAAAAAAATCTGACCTATTTTACTAACACTACAAAGTTTCAAAGTGTATTTACCAACTGACATGCTATCATTTCACTAAGCCAGTAAAGAGATACACCGCCCATTAATTTGAGTTTGTGTATGGTTACTTTCACTCTGTATATGGTCAATTTCACTTACTGGAAGAAAGTTTAAACCCTTCTCAGAATGTTTAATCTGTATTTTGCTAATATACTAATTTATTCATCTCTGACATGTGGGAAGTGATTAATGAAGCAATATTTCATTGACTTAAAAAGTATCCCCATATTGATTCTTGCTGCCCACTTAATTGCCAACAAAGAGCCAGCATTAGCTGGGAGCAAAGAAAGGAAAAGAAGAAAGACTTTTTAGTTTCATTAGCCAGAAAATAGAAGGAGGCAAGGATTCCTGTATCCACCACAACACATTCTTAGAACAAGACACAACACATGTGTACATGTGTGCACATACATGTACATGTATTCAGAGCCACTCCAGTCTCTTCCAAATTATTTTTCCAACCCTAACACAGATACAGACATACATTAATACATGAAATGAGCCATTCACACAGGTTTCTGCAGGCAAGCATATTCATATGCCCCAATAATGACCTCCACAAATACAAAGCTAACCTCACTCAGGGATGCATACATGTATTATTCTCATGCCTACTCAAATATGTAACCACACAGAGTTGCCTACCAGATAGTTGATTATAGAAGTGCTGAGACTGATTACCTGGCAAATAAGAGATGCTTGACCAGGTAGGAGAAGGAAGGGTTTAGGAGGAAGTTAATAGAAGAGGAAAAGTAGCAAACTAGTTAGCTGAGCAAACTCAGGCTGCTAATAAGTCAGTTTAGTCTTGAATCTGAGACTTTGCTCACCCTCACAAGGATCTGGGTAAAATGTATTTCAGAAGACTAAAGGATACCTACCTCAGCATCTCACAAATCACCCCAAATAGGTGTTAAGGGTCTGGCACCTCTCCTTTGTAATTGGCTCAACAGGTTCTATGTTTATTGCCTTTATAGAAGTTGGGGTTTTCTTTTTAGTTTTTTTTCTATGCTATATCACTTCTTATTCTTGTTACAGATCATCAACTAATGGCATTGCTACTTTCTTTTGATTTCTACCAATGACATAATATTGCTTAGAATCACCTGAGCTAAGCCATTCTTTTTTGTAGTGTCTCATTGAATGCCGCATGAGTTAGCTTTTAGCCTTTCCTCCTATCATCTGTAATCTTGATCCAATCGAATCTCATTCTTGGAAGCCTTTCTTTCTATCATGTATTACTTGTCCTGTGATTTCTAAGGACTATCTTCTAAGACCTCCTTACCTTCTTGAATCTTCCTGGCTTTTTGGCCTAGGCAAATATGCTCTTTAATAGGTTTCCTGTTGAGAATTTCCACCTCATCTTAGAAATAATAAAGTCCTTAAAGTTTATCTGGTCCAATCCCTCTGGCCAGGCTAGGGAATCCTTTCTCAGCATCCAGGGTGGAGGTATCCAGCTGATGACTTCCTGAGGAAGTAGTTGCCATTGTTGAGTAGCACTCATTCTTTCACTCATTCATTTATTCAGTCAACGGACTCTAATTTCTGAGCATGCTTTCTAATTATTCCTTTTTCCTATCTACTCTCATGGTAAATTTCTTCTCTCATCATATAGAGTGAGAACAAAATCCAACATTATCTCCTGTTTGAAGGCTACTATAATTGTCTCTCCCTACTTTTCCAGACAAATGTATTACTTTCTTTGCTGTAAACCCAAAATATACATCTCAAAGTACCTAACACACTATATTATATATCTCATGACATGCCTGACTCCCACACCAGATTGTAAACTACTCTCTGTATCCCTAGCACTTAACTCAGACCAGGGTACATGGTATATGCACAGTCAAGATTTGTTACATGAATTCATTAATATAGTTATGAAATATTTCTTATTGTAAGGCTCAGTGATAAGCAATCTAGAGAATACAAGATGACTAAGACAGCACCCCTGATTCATACGGTGGCAAAATAGTATATATTCAGTGATTGTCAAAGTTAAGAATGCATTAGAATCACCTGGAAGGCTTATTGAAACATGTATTTCTAGGCCCAAACCCCAGAGCTTTTGATTCAGTAGATCTGGGTAGAGCACAAGAACTTGCATTTCAAATAAGTCCCCAATGATACTGATCCTACTAGTGCTGAGACTCCATCATTTACTAACTGCGTGAGCTTGGACAAGTTACCTAACCTCTCTGTGCTTCATCTGTCATTTGGTTTCTGCCAATAGGGAATAATAGTTGTACTAGGTGCGTTATGAGGGTTGAGTTAACATTTGTAAAAGAAGATTTTAAAATACAGGAAGGGGAACAATAAGCAAACCTTATGCTAATTAAACATCTTTCTGTGGTATGAATGGAACAAATTTGAAGACTGTTGCTGTCTCCCTGGTTTGGAGCATTGTGGTTATATTAATTCAGATCAAAGAAGCATAGTTTTTTTCTTCCTTTTTGGGAAGGCTCTTTCAGGCTGTTGACTCATCTGGAACCTCAAGTCAACTAAATCCCCTAAGCCCTTTTCACATTTGATGGTGCCAAGCCAAGTTCCTATTGTTCTGTTCTGCTGCAATTTGTCTTTGAGACTAAAGGCCAAACTTAAAATTTATCCTTTTTTACTTGTTTACTTTGACCCATCTGCCTGTTGAGGTCATTTTCCAATCTTCATTTTGTTACTCAGTACTTCTCCCTCCAGTTTTGAGTACTTCAAAGTTCACAAGATGGTCTTCTGTGTTTTCATTTGAATTCATTAAAATTGTTGAATAATACAGGACACTCCCTTAAAATTAACACCAGCCTATACAACAGCAACCTTGTAGACATGATTATTTACCTGGTTATGAATCTGCCTAACATCACTACATTCAATTTAGAGTGCTACCCAATTTTTGTCACCTGGTTCACAGGATTCTCTGGACAAACTTGGCCTTGCTAAAATTCTAATGTTCTCAGACTCTGGGGGAAATGCTAAATGGGGCTGCCCTTGTATTCTCCTGGGAATCATTTTCTGCCAATGCTGCTCTACCCACCCCTCAATCTTCCCATCTGGGACCAAATTAGTTTCACACTGAAGTTCAAGTTCCCTTAATTATAAAATTTTCTTTTTATCTAGCAGCTTTCCGTCCCCACCCTGGATTATTTTATTAATTATTGCAACATGTTGCTATAGTACATATGGATAAATCAATACCTAAACAAGTTAAGGTGTTTGCTCTACGTTAGTAAATAGACCTGGGGGGCAACCAGCTGTGGCACATAGCCTCATTGTCTTGTAGAAGTGCAGTGCCAATGGCAGGCCATGCTCCAAGCTGTCAAATAGATGTATAAATAATTTCAGCTATACCCTCATGGCTACTTACCTTATAGATAACATTAGCATAATTGTTTTCTTAATTTTTAATTTCATTTTTAACTAGATGACATATTCACATGTATCATATTTTTTAAAAATAGAAACACATACATACATATAACATTTAGTAAAAAAAATTTCTATTTTTCACTTCTCAGTCTCCTACAGCTGTACCCCATTACCACTCACAGTTAACTAGTGCCATTAATTTATTGAATACTTTTCAGTATTTCTTCATGTATATGGCAGTAAATATAAATAGATGTTCTTATACCTCCTCTTTTTAACACTATACACATTGTTCTGCAACTTGCTTTTCTTGGAGATTTTTTTTTGTATCAACAAAAGACTGCTTCCTCACTCTTTTTTACAGCTATAATATATACCATTAGTCTGTGAAGGATAGGGGTTAGCTCTTCCTCAAATGCTTTGTAAAATTCTCCTGTGAAACCATCCAGTCCAGGGCTTTTGTGTGTTGGGAGTTTTTTGATTACTGCTTCAATTTTGTCTGCTGTTATTGGTTGGTTCAGGCTTTCTGCTTTTTCTTCATTGAGTTTTGGAAGATTATATTTTTCTAGAAATTTGTCCATTTACCTAGGTTTTCAAATTTCTTAGCATATAGTTCTTTGTAGTAGTTTCTTACAATCCTTTGTATTTCTGTGGCATCAGTTGTAATCTCTCCTCTTTCATTTCTGATTGTGTTTATTTGGGTCCTCTCTCTTTTTTTCTCGATGAGTTTGCTTAAAGGCTTGTCAATTTTGTTTATCTTTTCAAAGAACCAGCTCCCAGATTCATTGATCCTTAGAATTGTGCTTTTAGTCTCTATGTCATTTAATTGTGCTCTGATCCTGGTTATTTCCTTCCTTCTACTTGCTCTGGGTTGTCTTTGCTGTTGTTCCTCGAGTTCTCGTGGGCGTAGGGTTAGGTTGTTTGTTTGAAATGTTTCTGTCTTTTTTAGGTAGGCCTGTATCAATATGAACTTCCCTCTCAGGACTGCCTTCTCTGTGTCCCGTAAGTTTTGGGTTGCTGTGAGTTCATTTTCATTTGTTTTGAGAAACTTTTTGATTTCTTCCCTAATCTCATTCTTGACCTATTCATTGTTTGATAGCATGCTATTCAATCTCCATGATTTTGAGTTTTTGGGTTTTTTCTCCTTGGGGTTGGTTTCTAATTTCAGTCCCTTGTGGTCAGAGAAAATACTTGATATGATTTCAATTTTCTTGAATTTGTTGAGGCTTGTTTTGTGTCCTATCATATGGTCTATCTTTGAAAATGTTCCATGTGCAGTTGAAAAGAATGTGTATTTAGCTTCTTTGGGGTGAAAGGCTCTATATGGATATACCATAATTTATTTCATTAGCCCCTCTTAAGGGATTATTTGTTAGTTTTCAGTCTTTTGCTATTATAAACAGTGCTGCAATTAACTTCATACATGTTATTTTACATATATATATATATATATATATATATATATATATATACATATATACACACACACACAAAGGTGTAATTACTGGGTCAAAATGCATATGCCAAATTGCCCTCTATAGGGTTTGTGTCACTTGCATGTCCAATATGATAGTGCATATTTCCCCATGGCCTCTTCTATCAAGTGTGTTATCTATTTTATTTTTTTTTGGCCATATTCTGAACAAGAAAAATATGGCACTATGGCCTGGTTTTACTTAGTATCTTTCTTATTGTGAGAAAATTTGCTTATCTTTTCATTTTTAAGAGCCAATTTATATTTTTCTTTCTCATCATCATAATACGTATCTTATTTTCATCTACACACTGGGAAACAAGTTAGTTTTTTGAATGACCCACTTTGCAGATAAGGAAACTGAGGCCCAAACAGCTCACAGTACTTAGTCTCACTGCCACTGTTGCCTCACCTTTAGAAAGGGACTAACGCAAAGGGCCTTTGGCATTGTTTAAAAACATTGGGGACATAGGTCAATTCCAGGACCTGTGGCATGAGTAGTTCTTGCTTGCAAGCATATCTCACAGGTCCACTAGATGTTGGTAAGAAGCTATTTCCATGAATCCTCTAATTGAGATACACATTTAAAGTCATACGCTTTGTTGACAAGAGGTTACTGAGTAAGGAAGGGTAGCACAGAGCAGAATCAAATTTGAAAACAAAGAAGAGTTAAGATTGGGGCCAGGCCATGAGTTAGGGCCTGCATTGTTGGTTGGTAGGAGAGCAAGCACATAAAAGAATACCACCTTTTGACTATTTTCTTCATATATCTTATGACCTGACTCTTAGTGTTTCAATTCCATACTGAATAGTCTTGCCCTTATTTTCTATTACCTCTAACATATTCTCATCATTGTATCTAGCCCCTGTCACCTCTTTGACCTCATCTTTTGCCACTCTCCCTCTTACTCAACAACAACCATTCTGTTCTCTTCACTGGTCCTCAGACACCCCACACATTCTCTCTTCTCTGGCTCCTATCATTTATTTTTCATCTCCTCCCCACAAAATTCTTCCCCCAGATATCCATATTGCTCACCTCCTCACTTCCTGCAAGCCCCATGTCAAATGTCACCTCCCCAGAAAAGCTGTCCCTGACCACCTGTGTAAATTAACACTCCCTACATTCTCCATCCCCTTCTCTTGCTTTCTTTTTCTTCATATCACATTATTTTTTATATTTATGGGTTATGCTCTGTCTCCCCACATTAGAATATAAGTTCCACATGATCAGAGACTATTTTTATCTTGGCCATGACTGTATTCTCAGAATGTAACAAGGATAAGCACAGATAATGCCCTCAATACATATTTGTTGAATAAAGAAATTACTATGTTTTAACTAACATTGTGTTAGCATATCACCTTTTATTTTTAAAAAAAGTTGGAAATGGGACTACTTTTGGCTAACATGTTCAGGGTGAGTAACTACTTCCAAGATATACTACTGAAGGGACATAACAGATGCCCCTTTGCTGAGTCCTGGCAAACCCTGAAAATTCGGTGTATGACTGGCTAGCTGACTTAGAAATTGGTCCATAGAGGAAGACTGCTTTAGATTTTTTCAGGCAAAACAGCCATACAATCTGCTCAAGTCAGCACTCTTCCTTCAAGCTCCCTTTCGCCCAGGCTACAACAAATGGTACTTCTCAATCCACGCCCCTGGTCCAAACCATTCAGGAGCGAGCTACATGCTTTTTGCCCTCTGAATTTATTTTTGCTGAAACATCCCTGCCAAGCCACAAGCTCAGAAGTTTGGGGGCTCAAGACTTGTCTAACATCCCCCAGGGAGCCATTGTTCAGTTCTTATCCCCCTGTCAATAAGCTCTAAGACTCAAAACAAGCTGGCAGGCTTTGACAATTTAGACTGCTATAACTCCACTTCTGTATGGAGAACTTCAGTGTTGGGGATTATTAAAAAGCCTCTCTCTTGCTCAGACAATTTCCCTATAGTTTTGTTTTCTCTTAAAGTTGGTGTGATAACTAGAATTGCTCTGTCAAAGCCTAAGAGAACTGATTAAATCTCCCTGCTTCATCCCACATTGATATGTTCAATTTTTCACTCATAGTTAAAAGGCAGCCTTTTCTCCCCTCTCTCCTGACCTGGTATCACTATAAGAAACAAGGCAGATCACTAGCACAGAAAGGACTAGTTGGTGTGCTGATTTTCCTCCTCGGCTCTCAATCTTCTCCTTCCTCAGTTTCTCCTCAGCATTTTAATTCTTCGTTGTGGCACCAATTTCTTGATTCCTTATGTTCCAATGTACTCTTGTGTATGACCCTGTCTCCCCAGCTTAAGGGCAAGATTTATACTCCTAGCAGTATCTAGCATGATGATTAAAATGTAGTAGTTGCTCAGCAAATGTTGGTTGCCTGGCAACAGCTGGGCAAAACTACCTGGAGATTTTTTGTTTTTTAATAAAAGCCCCTTGGGTTTTGTACTGATTTCCCCCCCATTCCTGTACCTTAAGAGTCTAGAGCACAAGGAAACTCTGGGAGATATTGGATATGTGTATTAGTTTATGTTGATAGTATCATGGCTGCATGCTTATGCCTAAACTCATTAAATTGTACACATTAAGTAGTGAAGTTCTTGTATATCAATTATATCTCAATAAAACTTTTTTTAAAGGTGTTTGCAAAATATGATGTTAAGTTATATCTTGTTTCCATCTCAATGGTCCTGTTCTTTTTTCCCCTTCTTTTTGTTGTGTGCATGTTTCAGGCCAATTAGTAGTATCTTCAGACTTCTGGAATCTTGATTGGTCATCAGCCTGTTCATGTCCCCTTCTCATCTTCATCAACTCCAAAAGTGGTGATCATCAAGGGATTGTCTTCCTCCGAAAATTTAAGCAATACCTTAACCCATCTCAAGTGTTTGACCTGTCAAAGGGTGGACCTGAAGCCGGGTAAGCATGGGAAAAGGCATATAGTGGGTATATAGAAGGGATTTTGCCTTTTATACATTCTAGACTTGAATAGACTTCCTGGAATTAGTTCTAGTACCTGGGCAGAAAAGAACTATTTTCTCAAGTTAGGACTCAGATGCAATAACTCCAGAGTATTTAGGGTTGGCTGGTATTTTGGAGGACTTTTAGCCCTCTCCCAGAAATACTTTCAAGCCCATATCCTGCTCTCAGATTTACTCCACCTTTTCTGGTTAGAAAAGGTAAAACTATATCTCCTGACCTCAGAGGTGGAGGCAAATGAATATTGCTGTCAACCTCTTCTGTCACTCATTCCTTTTTCCCCCATGGAGCCAAATAGATATATCTCTACTACAGGCCTCTTTTATTTGACAATCATCTGGCTGTTCAGCCCTGGTTTCTGTGAGTCTATTGGCTACCCTGTGAGGCATTCTTCTTGGACGTCAGGAAGTACATTTAGCTAGGTTACTAGTAGCTTCCAGAGCAAGGTTGGACACAGAATAGTGTGGGTTCAGGCAAGGTCTGACCTCCAAGACTGCCTGTGGGAGCATTGCTTATAATTTTAGGTACACAGAGAGATAGGGGCCAAGGGAAAGAAGGCAGCTATCCTGTTAGAAGGGTACACAAGCAGCAGTCCTTGGACCCTGGCGCATTGTAGGAGAGAGTTATAAAACCCAGCAGTTCATGAAATGACTCTCTTTTCTTCTTTTCCTTCCAGGCTCTCCATGTTCAAGAACTTTGCTCGCTTTCGCATTGTAGTTTGTGGAGGAGATGGCAGTGTGAGCTGGGTCTTATCTCTGATTGATGCCTTAGAATTACATGAAAAGGTGAATCCCTAGCTGACTGAGTTTGGCCATTGCTAGAGAGACTGGGATGTGGAACTTCTCATCCCAAGAAGTCCTTGGTTTTCACTCTCCTTATCTGTAAAATATATGCTTTCTATTGGTTTCATACTCAACCTGACTTGTAGATTTCCATTCTAAGCCTGCTCACCTAGACCATTTTATGGTTGTCTGTCTATGGATGGAGAAATGAAAGAGTTAGCAGAAAATATGAGCAGTGCTCTATTCCCCAAGCCCCAAAGTGAAGATTGGAAGGGGAGGAGAGCAAACAAAAAAGTGGCCTAAGGCAAGATTCAGTCCCTAATTTCCTGCCCTTCCTGAGGCAGTCTTCCTTGAGTCTTAAGAGTAGTAGAAACTTTCCTCTACCTCTTCCCCCCTTTCCCTAAGCAGCCCTCTGCTCTTCTGAATCCAGTAGCTTTGTCTCCTGAGACTCCTTACCTCTTTGGCCCAGACTAGATACAGATCTGTGGCTATATTTCTCTTTTCTAAAATGGCTATACATATTAGCATATTCCAGCAACTTTTGCCTTCATTGGGTAGGTTTTATATGACCAATAGTGGGGCTCAACTCCTTAGGGAAATTTGCAGTCCATTTTGAACATCTTTCTATTACATTTCCTAGAATCATAAATTCCTTATTGCCACTAGCTTTGATACCACAATCTTTCCCAAATAGTGCCTCCTGGGTTCTTTTATGGGTGAATTTTGGTAGCACTGTCTGAAAACAGTGTCTGGTTTTGTTCTTGCAGTGTCAGCTGGCAGTTATCCCGCTTGGAACCGGCAATGATCTGGCCCGTGTCCTAGGCTGGGGTGCATTCTGGAACAAAAACAAGTCACCCCTGAATATCCTCAACAGAGTAGAGCAGGCTAGTGTAAGGATTCTAGACAGGTGAGTGGCTGAAAGATCAGGCTATTGTACATTTTCCAGTTGCACACTATTTACTCCCAGTTACATCATCTCAATCAGGAATGTTCTAACCTCCCTCACAGAGCCTTTCTGGCTTCAGTGAGGGACAGTTTGGGAGGTGGGGGGCCTGACTATTAGGAAGCCAGGGTCTACCACATAACCTTTAAACATCACTGAAGCTCGTCATCAACTGAAAATATCCTAGAGCAGGAGCTCCATGGCTAAATTTCAAAGGTTCTATGAACATCCTTCAAATTGCATAGCTATGTAAGCATATTTTTAAGTATAGAAACTATTCTATAGCTTCATCAGGTTCTCAAAGAAACGAAAACAGTAGAAGTTTATAAACAATCAGCCTAGATTGTCTCTGCTCTAGAGACAAGAGAGTATTTCCATCCTATCTTCTGCTAAAAAAGACTTTCCATGCTGGGACATACTATTTGATATATGACTGCCCATAAGGATATCCTGGTGTGCTTTCTCAAGATACCAAGCTGGGCCCTATCATAAAAATTCTAATTAAGTAGGTCTTGGGTGGGACCCTGGTATGTGTATCTTACAAAAGCACTTTAGGTGATCTTGATAGTTACCTCTGATTGAGAAGCACTGCTCTCTGAGAATCCTGTGATGGAATTCCTTCTATCACACTGTCCTAGAGAAGCTATGAGGCAGTGACCCCTCTTGTGGTATACCCTAAGATCAGGTGACTTGAGATAGCTTGGGCATTCACTAAAATACATTTCTTCCCAACACATAAACATTTTGATCTCTTTTTCACATGTGAAGCAAAGATGCCAGCCTGTGATGAAACAGAGTTCTAAATATCTGTCTTTGAACTTCATTTCAGATGGAGTGTGATGATCCGTGAGACTCCCAGACAAATTCCATTGCTAAGAGGACAAGTTGAAATGGATATGCCCACATTTGAGGTAATTACTGCTCAGCTGTGATTCAGGCCAACATCTTTATTACACGTTGAAATAATAGGCAAAATCCAGACAGAAGCCATTTTGTTGTCTATGAGCTTGATGAAAATGAGATCCTTGAAAATTTGGGACACGCCAATCAGCAGCTATTTACCAAAAACTGTGGTAGGTACTGGGGATATAATTTATTCAGTGATTTACTTATATATTCACTCAAAATATTTATAGAAAACATTTATGAATTAATGAATTAACTATTATGTGTGAGATACTGTTCTAGAAGCTGTTATTATATGCTAGTTGGTAAAGAAGAATAACATAGTCCATGCTGTCATGGAGCTCATAGTCTAGTTGCAGTGGTAGAAAAATAGTTTTTATAAAGTAGTATGAGTGTTAGTATACAAGGAAATAGCAGGAGTGGGAACACCCAGCAGGTGTACCTAACCAAGTCTGGGGGAAATCAGAGAATGCTTCTCTGAATGAGCACCATTTCAGAAGATATTTAGGGACCAGAGGGAGTTAAGCAGGATAGTAAAAAAGAGGAGGCCTGTTGCAGATAGATGGAACAGTGTGTGTGTTCCAAAGGCAAGAGAATATAGAGTATTCACAGAACTGAAATGCTTTCATAATGGCTGAGGCATAGGGGCCAGGAAGGGTATATAAGCAGAACAACTAAAGATGAGGCTGGAGGAGTAATCAGGGGCATGCCAGGAAGAACCTGTTACACCACGATAGAAAGTTGGAACTTTTGTCTTAAGAGCAATGAGAATCATGGAATATTTATTTTTATCTCATTATGAAAAATTTCAAACATATAGGACATTTTTAGTGGTAGATTCTACTATTAATATTCTACTATACTTTATCACAAATCTGTCCATCTGTCTATTCTGCTACCTAATAGAAAGGATTTAAGCAGGGGAATTCCATGGCATACAAAGAAACAATTGAAAGAATAAAGACTAGAGACACAGAGAAAAACAAGAGATGCTATAATTGTCTCGGGAAAAGATAATGATTTGGACTGGTGAAGTGGTAACAGAGATAAGGAAAAATGGACATATTTAAGACATATTGAAGAGAGAACCATCAGGGCTTGGCAGATACAAGTTGTAGTTAAAAGTACAGATTCAAGAATGAGACTGCCTGGAATGGAATTCTGACTCTGCCATTTATCAGCTACCCCTTTTCCTGTGCCTAAACTTCCTATTCTATGAAATGGGGATAATAATAATCCTTATATCATAGGGTTTTTATAAGGACTACATAAAAAATATACTTATAGCCCTGGCTGGTGTAGCTCAGTGGATTGAGCACAGGTTGGGAACCAGAGGGTCCCAGTTTGATTCCCTGTCAGGGCACATGCCTGGGTTGCGGGCCAGGTCCCCAGTGAGGGCCATGTGAGAGGCAACCATACATTGCTGTTTCTCTCCCTCTCTGTCTCCCTCCCTTCCCCTCTCTCTAAAATGAATAAATAAAATCTTTAAAAACAGCAACAACAACAACAACAAATATATATATACTTATAGCTTAGAACAGAGCCTGGCACATAGTAAGTACTATATAAGTGGATGCTATTATTATTACTAACATTATTATATAAGAGGTGACACTCTGATATCAGAAAAATGGGGGTTTGAATCCCAAATCTATTATTTACTAGCTATGTAATATGACATTGTTCATTTGAAACATGGAACAAACATTACTACCTTTATATGAGTTTTGAATATTTATTATAATGAAAGGAAATAATATAGACCTCTTATTTTTAGAATGACCACAGATCTAATATTATCTATAAGGATCTTCAAAAGAATTCCTTGCTTATGATTATTTCCAGAGAAGCAGTTGAGTTGATGGTAAAGAGTCAGTAAAAAAAAATAATAGGGAATGAGGATGGGAAGCACACTATGTCACAGTGCTGAGGTTCCAGGGCTGAATACTCCTTTTCCCCCTAGGCTGCTGCCATCCAACACTTAGAATCTGCAGTCACTGAGTTGAACAAAATCCTGAAGGCCAAGTACGCCACAGAGGTGATCATTGCAACCAGGTCAGTCTTTTTGTGGCTCTCAACCTTTGGGGATGTTTTGCCCCTCATGGGCTGTGTTCAATCAGAGATAAGATTCATTTTGATAGTTTTGGGTATTGAGTCCCAGGAAAGTACAGTAAGTCCTCACCTACATCACCAATAAGTTCTTGGAACTGTCACAAAACAATGTACAATGAAACCAATTTTACCATAGGCTAATTGATATAAACAAGAGTTAAGTTCCTACAGCGTCTCATCAATGTTAAAAGAAAGTGACAATGAACAAAACAATGTTATTTGAGGGACTTCTGGCCAAGATGGAGGCATAGGTAGATATACCATGCCTCCTCACACAACCAAAAGAGGAAAAACAACAATTTTAAAAAACAAAAACAGCCAGACCTGACAGAAAATCGAACTGAGTGTAAGTCCAACAACCAAGTAGTTAAAGAAGACACATTCATCCAGACTGGTAAGTGGGGCGGAGCCGGGCGGAGAGTGTGTGGCAAGATGGCGGTTTGTGTAGCGGTACCAGCAACACTCCAGCTGCCCGGAGAGGCCTGTGGCAGGCACACCTGGCCAAAATGCAGCCAGTGCACTTGGTGAAATCTGCAGCTGGCCGACCTGGACTCAGTGGGGCCAAGACTGGTGGACCGGGTGGTCATTCATGCGCAGATAAACCGGGAGAAAAAGCTGGGGAGTAGAGCAGACCATGCAACCAACCAACTCGGGGAAATAAAGCCTCAAACCACCAATTGAATACACCTGTGGGGGTTGAGGCGGCAGCAGGAGGAACTCCCAGCCTCACAGGAGAGTTCATTGGAGAGACACACAGGGACTTAGAATTGTGCAGGCCCGCCCACCCACCCCGGAGCCAGCAAAGAAGGGCCCGACTTGCTTGTGGGTAGCTGGGGAAGTCGGAGAGCAGAGCAAGCGCCACTGTTCTCTCAGGCCCCACTCCCACAGGCTGCATCACAACACAACCAAGTGGGTTACCCCGCCCTGGTGAACAGCTAAGGCTCCGCCCCTTAAAGTAACAGGTGCACTGAGGAAAAAAATGGCCCAAGTGAAAGAACAGATCAAAGCTTCAGAAAAAATACAACTAAGTGATGAAGAGATAGCCAACCTATCAGATGCACAGTTCAAAACACTGGCCATCAGAATGCTCACAGGATAGGAAGAAAGATGGTTACAATTAGTTGAGCAAATGAAGGATACAATAAAGGAAATGAGGGGAAATGTGCAGGGAACCAATAGGGATGAGAAAGAAACTGGGACTCAAATCAACAGAGTGGGCCAGCAGAAAGAAAAAAAACATCTAACCAGAAAAGAATGAAGAAACAAGAATTCAAAAACATAAGGAGAGGTTTAGGAACCTCCAGGACATCTTTAAACGTCCCAACATCCGAGTCATAGGGGTGCCGGAAGGAGAAGAGGAAGATCAAGGGATTAAAAACTTATTTGAACAAATAATGAAGAACTTCCCCAACCTGGTGAAGGAAACAGACTTCCAGGAAGTCCAGGAAGCTCAGAGAGTCCCAAAGAAGTTGGATCCAAAGAGGAACACACCAAGACACATCATAATTACATTACCCAAGATCAAAAATAAGGAGAGACCTGGCTGGTGTAGCTCAGTGGATTGAGTGCGGGCTGGGAACCAAAGTGTCCCGGTTCGATTCCCAGTCAGGGCACATGCCTAGGTTGTAGGCCAGGTCCCTGTGAGGACCATGTGAGAGGCAACCATACATTGCTGTTTCTCTCCCTCCCTTCCCCTCTCCCTAAAAATAAATAAAAATAAAATCTTTTAAAAAAATAATAAGGAGAGAATCTTAGAAGCAGCAAAAGAAAAGGAGACAATCACCTACAAAGGAGTTCCCATAAGACTGTCAGCTGATTTCTCAAAAGAGACCTTGCAGGCAAGAAGGGGCTGGAAAGAAGTATTCCAAGTCATGAAAGGCAAGGACCTACATCCAAGAATACTCTATCCAGCTAAACTCTCATTTAGAATGGAAGGGCAGATAAAGTGCTTCCCAGATAAGGTCAAGTTCAAGGAGTTCATCATCACCCAGCCTTTATTATATGAAATGTTAAAGTGATTTAAAGGGATATCAACAGGGTAGTGGGATGGGGAGAGAGGAGGAAAAAGTACAGAGAATAAGTAGCATAAATGGTAGGTAGAAAACAGACAGGGGGAGATTAAAAATAGTATAGGAAATGCAGAAGACAAAGAATTTATGTGTATGACCTATGGACAAAAACTAAAGGGCGGGGAATGGGGGAGGAGTTGTGGGGATGGAAGGGAAGAAAGGGGAGAAAATGGGACAACTGTAATAGCATAATCAATAAAATATATTAAAAAATAAAAAATAAATAAATAAAACAATGTTGAGGGCCTTCTGTATATGTTTATTTTTTCAAATCAAGTTTCTCCCAACTCAAACATCTTGAAGGGAAAGGTTAGGAAAAAAGATTAGATTGGGTTGAGAGATCCTGCTATTCCGAAAACCAAAAAATAGCATGTCAGAGATTTAGAAAAAGGGGAGGAATTCTGGTCAAGATGGTAGAGTACACAAATACTGCACTTGCCTCCTACCATGACCACATCAAAATTACAACTAAACTGACCTGCCTGGCGTGGCTTAGTGGATTGAGCACTGGCATGTAAACCAAAAGGTCACCAGTTCAATTCCCAGTCAGGGCACATGCCTGGGTTGCAGGCCAGGTCAGGTCCCTGGTAGGCGGCGTGTGAGAGGCAACCACATATTGATGTTTCTCTCCCTCTCTTTCTCTCTCCCTTACCCGTCTTAAAAAAAAAAGAAGACAGTTACTGAAGATTTTTTTAAATTATTTTTTTTAATTACAACTAAACTACAGAACAACCATCACTGAAAAGAACCTGAGGGCTAGCTGAACAGAATTCCTGTTACTAAGGATATAAAGAGAAAGCCATGTTGAGTCTCATAGAAGGGATCAAGACACAGAACAGGCAGGCCCCACAACAACTGTGTGGAAGTTTTGAAGGGATATTTAGGCTGCATTGTTCCCCACTGAGAATCGAGGAGTCCCAGGCCCACACCGGGCTGCCCAGCCCAGGGATCTAATGCCAGGAAGAGAAGCCCTTATAACGTTTAGCAGCAAGGATTGTGGCTGAGTGATATGGAGGGCTGCTGGAGCCCCTGGCACTACAGCTGTTAAAGGGACTGCACACAGACTCACATGCTCACAAACTCACTCACTCTGAGCTCCAGCACTGGGGCAGCAGCTCAAAAAGAACCAAGTACATACAAGAAGTAGCCAAATTGACTATCTTCATGGTAAGGGCTGGAGGGGCAGGAATCAGAGCAGGTCTTCCTAGGATAGAAGTGCTGGCAGAGGCCACTGCTCCTTTGTTGAGAACCTCCCTTAATTTAGCTAGCAGGTGCAAGTGGGTGCCAAATATAGCTCTCCATTATCTTGGTTAAAACCATTCTTCCCACCCTGGTGATTTGCTGAGACCTTGCCCCACCCAATTCACACACTCAGACTGAACTTCTCTTAGCAGCTTTCCCATACAAGTGGCCTTCCATGGCTCATGTTGAGGGTGTTCTTAATATCTCTCAAAAGTCCACAAACATCAAACAAGAAGTGGCTGGCCTTGGCATGCCCCATACCTTTTGCTAAGCAGTCCAAAGCCCAGCACTAGAGACAACTGTCCTTGATGCACAGCATAACCACTCTCAGAGGCCTCCAATACAAGCACAGATGGCAACTAACCACAGATTCCTTCTATAAATCCTACCAGGTGGTTCTAGGCCACACATAGGAAGTAGCTGACTTGGCCTGTGCCAGAGTCACTTCTAAGAGGTCTCAGAACCAACAAAACCAGTGGCCAGCTTCAGACAACACCATAACACCACCCAAACAAATTCACTTATGGTACACCCATAGTGCAGATTGAGCAGGCACAAGATCCCCAGTAAAGTGAATCCTGCTTAGTGAGATCAGCCCCCTGCACAACAGCTTGTCTACTGTAGTCATGGCTATTCCCCACAGTCAGCCAGAGAGTCAGTCACACCCACTGACATGCCAACAGTAATAAAGGCTCAACTACAACAGGAGGTCAAATACTACCAACACAAGGGACACCCCTAGAACACAAGGCTCAAGTGACCAAGGACATTGGGCCACACATAACCCCTATTATATAAGGACACATTGTCAAGACTGGGAGACATAGCCGATCTACCTAATACATGGAAACAAAGGAAGTCATCCAAAATTAGGAGACAGAGAAATATGTCCTAAATGAAAGAACAGGACAAAACTGCAGCGAAAGGACTAAATGAAATGGAGACAAGCAATCTACTACATGTTGAGTTAAAAAGTGTTATAAGGGTGATCAATGAACTTAGGGGAAGAATAGAAAAACTCAATGAGAACTTAAGGGAAACATTTAAAAAGAGATAGAAAACATAAAAAAGAACAAGTCAGGAAAAAGAATACAATAACTGAAATGAAAAATATATTACAGGGAATCAACAGTATATTAGATAAAGGAGAAAATCAAATCATCAATCTGGAAGATAAGGTAGTGAAAAACACCCAATTAGAATAGTGAAAAGAAAAAGTAATTTATGTTTTAATACTTTATTGGTTATGCTATTACAGTTGTCTCAATTTTCCCCCTTATACCTCCCTCCACACAGCACCCCCAACTCCCTCAGGCAATCCCCACACCATTGTTCATGTTCATACATCATGCATCCAAGTTCTTTGGCTACTCCCTTCCCTATACTGTATTTTACATCCCCCATGACTATTTTATAACCAGCAATTTGCTTCTTATTCCCTTCACTTTTTCACTTATAACCCTAAATCCCCCTCCCCTATGACAACCATCAAAATGTTCTTCGTAGCTATGTTTCTGTTTCTGTTCTGCTTGTTTACTAAGTTTGTTTTTACATTCAAATGTTAATAGATATGTATTTATCTATGCCATTTTCTTGTTCATAGTTTTGATATTCTTCTTTTCCTTAAATAAATCCCTTTAACATTTCATATAAAAATGGTATGGTGATGGTGAACTCCTTTAGATTTTTCTTATCTGGAAAGTTCTTTATCTGCCCTCTGATTTTAAATGATTGCTTTGCTGCATAGAGTAGTCTTGGTTGTAGGTCCTTGCTTTTCAACACTTTGAATATTTCTTGCCAGTCCCTTCTAACCTGCAAAGTTTCTTTTGAGAAATCAGCTGACAGTTTTATGGGAACTCCCCTGGAGGTAACTAACTGGTTTTCTCTTGCTGCCTTTAGGATTATGTCTTTATCTTTAACCTTTGGCATTTTAATTATGATGTGTCTTGGAGTGGGCCTCTTTGCATCCATTTTGTTTGGGACTCTCTGTGCTTCCTAGAGTTGCATGTCTATTTCCTTCACCATATTAGGGAAGTTTTCTTTCATTATTTTTTCAAGTAGATTTCTAATCTCTTGCTTTTTGTCTTCTCCTTCTGGCACCCCTATGATGTAAATGTTGGTACACTTGAAGTTGTCCCAGAGGCTCCTTACACTATCCTCATTTTTTTTAATTATTTTTTCTTCTTGCTGTTCTGATAGGTTGTTTTTTGCTTCCTTGTGTTCCAGATCATTGACTTGATTATTAGCTTCATTCACTCCACTGTTGATTCTCCATAAATTGTTCTTTATTTCAATGAGTGTATCCTAAATTTCTGACTAGATTTTTTATGCCGTTGACGTCCTCACTAAGTTCCTTGATCATCCTTATAACTTTAGCCCTGGTTGGTGTGGCTCAGTGGATTGAGTGCCAGCCTGCATACTGAAAGGTCACCAGTTCCATGCCCATTCAGGGCACATGCCTGAGTTGTGGGCCAGGACCCCAGGTGGGGGCATGTGAGAGGCAACTGATCTATGTTTCTCTCACACATGTTTCTCTCCCTTTTCCTCTCTCTCCTTTCCCCTCTCTCTCTAAAAAAATAAATAAAATATTTAATAAGAACTTGTATTTTGAACTCCGAGTCAAATAGATTGCTTATCTTCATTTTGTTTAGTTCTTTTTCTGGAATTTTGATCTGTTCTTTCATATGGGCCATATTTCTTTCTCTCCTCATTTTGACAGCCTCCCTGTGTTTCTTTTTATGTATTAGGTAGAGCTGCTCTGACTCTCTGTCTTGGTAGCATGGCCTAATGTAGTAGGTGTCCTGTAGGGTCCAGTAGCACAACTTCCCCTTATCACCCAAGCTGGGTACTCAGGCTGTGCCCTTTGTGTAGGATGAGTACGCCCTCCTCTTGTAGTTGAGCCTTGATTGCTGTTGGCATATCAATGGGAGGGATTTACCCAAGCCAGTCAGCTGCAAGGACAGGCAGTGACCACTGACCACCAACCTGTGCCCTCTGTGGAGGATCAATTGAGCTGGGGCCCACTCCTCAGAGCATGATTTACTTCAGCAGTGCTCTGGTGCCCCCTGAGTCTGCCCCTTGAACATGTCACTTGTGGAGCTGTTTGGGTTGTGGTGCTCTGAAGTGGTCTGTAGCTGTCTACTAGGTGCAAAGCCTCTGGGGTTTTCTAAGAGGTACAAGCCAGGGTCAGCCACTGCTTGTGTTCTCTCTGGGGCCACTTGGCATAAACAATAAAGTGATCTTTAGATGGCTGCTATTTATGCTGGGTTTGGAGGTGCCCAAGTGTGGCCAGGATGTGAACCAAGGCCAACTTCTGCTAGTCCTGGGCCTAGGGCCACTTAGCAAGAAGTACTGGAGCTCACTGAGGCAGCTGCTACTTTAAGTGTTTGAGAGGATTTAGGAAGATGTGTAGTGTGAGCCAAGACAAGACTTTTGTATGGAAAAGGCACTGTCAACAGCTTGGGTGGGACTATAAATTGGGTGGGGCAGAGCCTGAAGGAATCACAAGGGTGGGGCAAACAGTGGGAGCCAGGGTGATGGAGTCTCAGATATGGTTCCTGCCATTCTGTGGCTCTGTTGGTGGAGGACTCAGAAAAGATACAATGGCCACTGCCAACAGTTCTGTCTGGGAGAGAGCTGTTCCCCAGCTCTCACCCTGATGCTGACCCTTCAGTACCTCCCCATATGTCACTGGTGCCTTTCAAACTGCTGTACCAGTGCTAGAGGTCAGAGGGAGTAAGTCTGAGCAAGTCTGTGCATGGGCCCTTTAAGAGGGCTTGATTGGAATCCAGCATTTTCTTCCACTAATTCAATCCACACTGGTTTTTGTAGCCAGAGTAATGGGTACTTACCTTACTGGCATCAGAAGCCTGGGCTTGAGGGCCTGGTATGGGGCTGGGGCCCCTTGCTCCTGAGATATCCTTCCCATTTTTTATCTACCACATGTGGGTGTGGGACCAGACCTTTCCACATCTCCATGTCTCTGCCCCTCTTGCCAGTCTGGATGGATGTGTTTTCTTCTTTAATTTCATAATTGTAGGACTTCCATTCAGCTCAATTTATGATGGTTCTAAGTGATGGCTGATCTATAATCTAGTTGTAATTTTGATGTGGTGTGAGGAGGCGAGGCATGTTTACCTAGGCCACCATCTTAGAGAATCTCAGAAAAAGTAACTTTAAAAAAATGAGGATAGTGTAAGGAGCCTCTGGGACAACTTCAAGTGTACCAACATTTGCATCATAGGGGTGCCAGAAGGAGAAGGGAGAGAGCAAGGGGTTCAGAACCTTTTTGAAGAAATAATGACTGAAAATTTCCCCTAACCTCGTAAAATAAATACAAGTCCAAGAAGCACACAGGGTTGCAAACAAGATGAACTCCACAAAGCCCACACAAAGACACATCATAATTAAAATGCCAAATGTTAAAGATAAAGAGAGAATCTTAAAAGTAGCAAGTCATATATAAGGGAGCTCTCATAAGACTGTCAACTGATTTCTCAACAGAAACTTTGGAGGCCTGAAAGGATTGGCACAAAATATTCAAAGTGATAAAAATCAAGGGCATACAACCAACGTTGATCTACCAAACCAAGCCATCATTTAGAATTGAAGGACAAATAAAGAGTTTCCCAGACAAGATAAACCTGAATAAGTTCATCACCACTAAACCAGTAGACAAAAAAAATGTTAACAGAACTGCTTTAAAAACAAAAGAAAAGACTAAAAATATGAGTAGAAAATATTAGAAAGAAAAAAATTCTCACTGACAAAGGCACACACATAATGAAAGAAATAAATCAACCAAAACATAAAGCTAGTACAAAGGTTAAAAGACAAAAGCAGACAGATACTGTGTAATTACAACAATAAATTAGTGAATACATAAACACACAGGAAGTAAAAAATAATGAGAAAAACATAAATGTGGAGGTCAGTAAAAACTGTAGTGATTTTGGAATGTATTCAAAGAGACCATCAAATTAAAAACGACTGTTATAAATATAGCTTGGTATACAGGAAACACATGGTAACTACAAATCAAAAATCTGTAAAAGGTTTATACAGGAGAAAAAAGAAAAAGTAATCCAAACACAACACTATAGGAAGCCATTAACATATAAGAGAAGAGAGCAAGAGAATACAAAAGAACAGAGAGCTACAAAAATAATCAGAAGACAATTGATAAAATGTCAATAACCAAATACCTGTCAATGACCATTTAAATGTAAATGGAATAAATGCTCCAATAAAAAGAAATAGGGTGGGTGAATGGGTTAAAGAAAACAAGACCCATATATATGCTGCCTACTGGAGACTCACCTCAGATCAAAAGCCACAAAGAGACTAATGTAAAGTGATGGAAAAAATATTTTATACAAAAGGAAACAAAAGAGTTGGGGTAGAAATACTTATATCACACAAAATAGACTTTAAAACAAGGACTGCAATAAGATAAAAAGAAGGGCATTTCATAATAATAAAGAGATCAATCCAACAAAAGGACATGCCTCACAAATAGCTATGATATGAGACCTACAACTGTAAAATTCCTAGTTGAAAATATAGGCAGTAAACTCTTTAACATCACTTTTAGTAATACTTTTTTTTGATATGTCTCCTTGGGCAAGGGAAACAAAAAATAAACACATGGGAATACATAAAACTAAAGAATGTTTATACGGTGAAGGAAACCATCAACAAAACAAAAAGACAACCTACTGAATGGAAGAAGATATTCGCCAATGACACATCCAATAAGGGGTTAATATCCAAAATATATAAAGAAGTCATAACACAACCACACACAACAATTTGGTTAAAGAATGAGAAGAGAACCTGAGTAGACATTTCTCCAAATGGGACCTAATGATGGCCAACAAACATATGAAAAGATGCTCAGCATATCTAATCATCAAAGAACAGCATATCTAATCATCAAAGAAATGCAAATTGAAATCACAAGGTGATATCACCTCACACCTGACAGAATGGCTATTATCAATAAATCAACAAATAACAAGTGTTGGTGAGAATGTGGAGAAAAGGGAATGCTCATGCGCTTTGAGGGGAAATACAGATTGATGCAGCCACGATGAGAAACAGTATGGAGGTTCCTCAAAAAATTAAAAATGGAACTGCCTTATGACCCAGCAATTCTACTTCTGGAGATTTATCTGAAGAAACTCAAAATGCTAATTCAAAAGAACATAAGCACCCCTATGTTCATTGCAGCATTATTTACAATAGCCAACATATGGAAGCAACCCAGTGTTCACCTGTGGATGAATGGATAAAGAAGATGTGGGGGAGAAAGATGGCGGCGGAGAAGGGAGAAGCGTGATCGCTATTCTCCGGCCCACTGGCGGGATATCGGGCTGATTTTCTGAGGAGCAGAGCGTTCACCCAGTTGTATTCCAGAGTAGAGAAGATTGGAAACCAGGACTGCGCATAAAACTGAAAGATCAACCGGTAGGGAGACTGCTTCGGAGGGAAGGGGTCACTCGGGCCTCACGGGGAGCCGGGAGGTCTGCGGATCCAGTTGCAGCAGCTTCCCGGTTTGCTCCAGGTTCCGAGGGAGGGAGCTGGATTGGGGTGTGTGAGTTGCCAAGGCAGACGCGCGCGTCTGTTGGAAGAGCCTTGGTCCCCAGCAGTCCGGAGGTCGGTG
>PVJI01021864.1:0-26351 GCA_004026765.1 Micronycteris hirsuta
CCAGAGTGGAGGGGGAGGGGACTATGGGGAGAAGGGTTTTCAGGAACCACTATGGAAGACACATGGACAGAACCAAGGGGGAGGGTGGGGGTAGGGGAGGGAGGTGGGATTAGAGGGGGTGGTGGGAGAGGAGGGGAGAGGATGCAGACAACTGTAATTGAACAAAAATAAATTTAAAAAATAAAAAATAAAATAAAAAGTCTTGCACCTCTTCCATGCCTTAAAAAAAAAACATTAAAAAAACCCTAGGCTTATTGTAAATACCGGATATTTAGTTGTTTTAAATGACTATTCTTTATTAGGTACCTGGACCTGATTCCAACGTGCATGTGTGTGGAAGCTTCCCTACACCAACAAGCAATTATCCACCACCCTAGTTGTGTAAGTGGAGAGAACTAGGTTGTCCAATAATTTATTACAAAAAATATTAAATCATACAAACCAACAGCCAGAAGAAGAGATTCAGAGGGCAAGGTCTTGAACAAAGAGTTTCTGTTTTCTTGAGAGCTTGGGGCCCCAGGTTGCTGGTATGAGAACATATTCTAATTCCTCAACTTGGAAGCTCTTTGAATCTCTCCTTTTTGAGTTTTTAATATAGTCTTCATTAGGAATGATTGATTAACTCATTGGTCATTGGTATTTGATTCAACTTCTAGCCTCTCTCCCTTACTGGAAAATTAGAGGCTGGGACTGAAAGTTCCAAGTCACTATTCTCGGTTGGTTCCCATGGCAATGAGGCCCATCCTTAAGTGCTTTTCAAAGGTTGCCTTCAATAACATAAACCCAGTGGTGGTGGAAAGGGACTTGTTATGAAAAACAAGGCACCCATTTTCCCTGTCTGGCTCTGAAATGATTTCAGAAACTCAGAACAAGAAACCAAATATTATAACAAAAGATGCTCCTATTACTCTTATCACTAGGGTAATTCCAAAAGTTTGGTGAGCTGTCAGCCAGACACTGTGGATGAAGACAAAATATATATGAAAGGTGTACTTTGGTTTCTTAAAAATCACAATATTGCAATTTATAATGGATGTATAAACAAAACATTAGCCCACAGATCACAGATTATTAACACAAGCTTTGCATTATTTTAGAGACAGTACTGCACATGTGCCACCTATGTCCCCAAGATGACCCCAGAACCAATAAACTTCAGCATACAAAACTTATGTGTGGAAACTGTGGCCACAAGAGCCCTTTAAGGAATGAGAAGTCCTTCATTAAGGAAAATCCAGTACCGAGACCAAATATGGACAAACATGGAACTGACGGATGAAACCCTGCCAGATTGGAATTCCTTTGTGCTTTCTCTTGTCCCTCAACCCTATACCATAATTGGTCAATTAACCAAATGCTCCGATCAGAACTTGCCCTGCTAGCATTACCTCATGCCACCCTGTTCTCCCTAACCCTTAAAACTTATCCAGACTCAGCATTAAATAAATAACTCCTTCTTTTCACAAAAGAGAGTGTCATATTTTTGGCTCCTATATGTGTGGGGCAGAAGGCCCTTGCTTGGTAACATAAATATATGTTTGTTAAAATTATTTCAAATATGCTTTCTTTACTAAAATTGGAGGTTTTAAATATTTTATTGATTGATGAAAGAGAGAGAGAAACATCACATTATGGTTCCACTTGTCCATTCATTGCTTGCTTCTTATATATGCCCTGACCAGTGGTCAAATCCGCAACTCTAGCATACTGGGATGGTGCTCCAACCAACTGAGATACGGGGCCAGGGCTAAAATGGGAGATTTTAAATCTTAGAAATGACCTGGGGCATCCATCTTACAAGTGACCTAGGAAATGTATTTTACAAGTCCCTACTGAGTTTACATTTTTTTCAGCAATGGATAACTTTAAGGGCTCTTAGTTTTACATTTCCTAATCCTATATGTATCTGTGAACATATACTGAAGAACAGTTGAGAAAACTACTGTGAAGCATAAGTCTTCTAAGTGACTAAAACAGTCATTCAAACCAATACAGTGCAACTTAGGTCTGTTCTGTGTGTGTTTTGTGTGTGTACTTTTTAAACCTTCTCCCACATTTAATAACACTGCTTGTCAATATTCTTTCTTATTTTTTGTTTCATTTATCAATTATTAAAATCATATGAAGTAATAAAGCAGAGATGTGTTCTTCATTTTATAAATGAAAAAACTAAAGTCAAGGTAGGGTATTTTGCCTCAGGACAGAGAGGCATTTATTGCATAGAGTTAAGGGCATGAGAACATCATTCTTATTTTTTTCTTTTTTCAAAATTCCTACCTGAGAATCATTTTTTTTTGTAATTTTAGAAAGAGAGGAAGGGGGCGGGGAGAGAGAGAGAAACATCCATGGGTTGCCTTCCTTACGAGCACTGCCTTGACCGGGCATCAAACCCACAACCTCGGTGCATGTTGTGACTGGGAATAGAACATGCAACCTTTGTTGTAAGAATGATGCTCCAACAAACTGAGCTACCCAGCCAGGGAAACACCATTCTTTTATATATCTCTTGTCTTTGTCATCTAGTGATAGTCTTGTAAATTAGACTGTAATATAAGTATGGTGTTTATAAATTACTTTCCTGCTGTTTAAATGACATTCTTTTACCTTAATATTTGTGCCAAAGGATGACACCATTCAGTACTGTGGGCATTATCTCTTAATTAACCATCAGTTATGCTTTCTGTACTACTTATATGAACTGTATTTTATTACATCATTAAACTTTATTTTTATATTCATAACTGCCGATAAGTGCTGAACTTTTTAACATGAAAGTAGAATTTAGTCGTTAAAATTGATAAAATCTTGAAGGGAGAATGTTAAATAATTATTTCATGTGCAGTTTTTAGATAGATAACAGAGATCCAATTAAAATGTACATTACCTTTTATAATTTGGAAATAGTTCCGGTGACAGAAAATACCTACTAGGGTTGCAGGTTAGATCCACAGTCAGGGCACATACTTAGATTTTGTGGCCAATCCCAGGTCTAGGTGTGTACAGGAGACAGCTGATGGATGTTACTTTCTCACATTCAAGTTTCTCTCTTTCTCTCTCCCTTTTTCTCTCTTTAATATCAATAAAAAATATCCTTGGGTGAGGATTAAAAAATATCATGCTAAGTTAATATTTAACTCACTAATTATGGAAGGATCTTCTAAGCATAAGAACAGTGAAATAAGTTGCAAAACAAAGGACTTAAAATTTTAAATATGTAAACACTTATATTTCTGCTTTGTAGGAGCACCATAAGCAAAACATAACAGGAAAAGGCATATTGGACAAATATTCAGACCATTTATGACTAAAATGAGATTCATATTGGTAATTCTCTTCCTATTTCTTTCACCTAAACAAATCTTACTCAGGTTTTATAGTGTAAATCAAGTTCCAGTTCATCCATATCATCTTCCCTAGGTATTCCAGCCTGTACTGATATTTAAGCACTTACAATATATATTGTGGGGGAGGAAGAAAATTTCCTCTATCTTCAACATTCTTTCAGCTGGCCTAATAATTAAATCTACATGAGAAAGATTAACAAGAGAAAATGAATAAATTTTATTACACGCATATGATGAGAACCCCACAAATATGAAAGGTTCAGGTACAGAAAATTAAAATCAGATATATATGGCATTCTGAGCAAAGGATGAGGTAAGGTGCCTTGGGACTTCAAAAGATTATTACAGAATAATAACAGCAGATGTTTAGTCACTAAAAGGATGTCCTGACCTATAGGTAAGTCATAAAAAATTATCTCTAATAATTCTTCTAGGTAGTTAAAAGAATGGGCATGGGGTGAGGCAGAAGTTTCTCTTGAGCCTACAGGGTTTCAGTAGTCTTCATTTCAAAATAATCTGCATAACACAGAGGCACATCTTGGGGTGACTTGTTCTGAACCCCTACAATATCATACACCATGGGACTTAATTATACATTGTCTTGTATAATTCCTAACGCTAGATGTGTGTGTGTCTTCTCTTGCAGGTCAGGTCATAAGCTCCTTCAGACAAGAACCATATTTTATAGTGCTTCTATAATGTCTTGAATGGAAGTCTGCTAAGCACATGGTAGACATGGAATAATTATCTATGTATCAACTGACTGAGTATATCACCCTTCCACAATATAGATCAGAGAATCATAATGGATCAGGTACTCTTTCCTCAATTGTCCAAAAAGAAAAATATGAGTTTCAACTCCTATCAAATGGAATTGTCAAAAGTATATGAAATGGAACTTCCGGCCAAGATGGAGGAATAGGTAGACAAACTATGCCTCCTCTCACAACCTAAAGAGGAAAAAAAAGCAATTTAAAAACCAAAAACAGCCAGATGTGACAGAAAACTGAACTGAGTGGAAGTCTGACAACCAAGGAGTTAAAGAAGACATGTTCATCCATACTGGTAAGCGGGGTGGAACCGGGTGGAGAGCACTCAGCAAGACGCAGTTTGTGGAGCTGTACTGGCAACGCTCCAGCTGCCTGGAGAGGTCCATGGCTGGCGTGCCTGGCCAAAATGTGGCGGGCACACATGGCGAAACCGGGGCTGAGACTGGTGGACTGGGCGGTCCCTCATTCTTGCGCAGATACACTGGGAGGAAAAGCTGGGCAGCAGAACAGACCACGCAGCCCACAATGCAGGGAAATAAAGCCTCAAATCACCAATTGAAAACACCTGTGGAGGCTGAGGTGGCGGCGGAAGAACTCCAAGCCTCACAGGAGAGTTTATTGGAGAGACCCACAGGGACTTAGAACTGTGCAGGCCCGTCCACTCACCCCGGAGCCAGAAAAGAAGGAAGCAACTTGCTTGTGGGTAGCAGGAGAAGTGCAGAGAACAGAGCAAGCACCATTGTTCTTTCAGGCCCCGCCCCCACACAGTGTCACAACACAACTGGATGGCCCTGCCCCCACAGACATCACAACACAGCCACGTGGGTTGCCCCACACCGGTGAACAACTAAAGCTTCGCCCCTTAAAGTAACAGGCACACAAAGAAAAAATGGCCCAAATGAGAGAGAAAACATGGCAGTGAGATAGGGGGTAGCAGAGTCCACTTCCTCCTGCCCACTGGTGAAACACCTAGCTGATTTTATGAGGAAGAGTGAATACCCAACAGTATTCCAGCATATATGAAGATTGGTGACCAAGATTACAGGGGAAATTGAACGATCAAATGGTAAGGAGAGTACTTCAAAACGAAAAGGTCCCCCAGAACCAACGCGGGGGAATAGGGTGGGCTGTAGCCCCAGACCCGGCAGCTGCCAGATCTGATGCAAGATTCTTGTGAGGGAGCCAGACTGGGATGTGTGAGTGGCCAGATGCTTGTTTAGACTGACGGGCATAAACAGAAAGACAAAAGGGGACAGTGAACACAGGTACGCAGAGCTAATTCCCGGATGCCCGGGGACAAAGTGCTGGCAACCCAGTCTCTGCACACGGAGTCCTGCAGGGCTGACTGGCTCTGTGCGAGAAAGGCAGAGGAGCCCCACTGAGCGGAGCCACAATCCTCACAAATTCCTGACTCAATGTGGGGTCCAGGCTGCCGAGAAGGGGTGCTGAGAATTCCTAGGAACTGGGCTGGAGGCAGGACAGCAGCGAAGACTGCATCTCAAGAAGAAAGAAAAGCAAAGCTGCTATATTCCCAGCCTGACACAGACAGGAAGACCAGGGGAGCACGCCTGGCCAGACACTTTTAAAGTCAGCCAGCATAAGTTTTTATTTTTCTGGGGGGAGGGATTGTTTGTTTGTTTGTTTCTTACCCACCCTTCTTCTTATCTGTCCTTCTTTATTTTTTTAATTCCTTCTTCCTTCCTTTCATTTAGTATTTCTAGTCTTCTCCTCTTTTTATTTCTTATTTTTTTAATTTTTTTATTTTATTTCTGTTTTTTAATTTTTTCCCTTCCCCTCTCTTCTTTATCCACAGGTGAGACATTAAAACCTGGAGTTGTGAACAGAACAAAGTTACACCCAGACAAAGGTCAGTCCAAAAAACAGAGACAGTGACACAAAATTAACTTTGCTACTCCAGAGAACTTGACAGATAGATTTAAGAAACAGAGGCTAGGAAGAAGAGTCTCACGAACAATGGGAAGACAAAGAAACAATCCCCAAATGAAATAAAAGGAGGAAGCACCAGAAAGAATGATAAATGAAACAGAGGCAAGCCAACTATCAGATATTCAGTTCAAAGAATTGGTTCTCAAGAAGCCCAAGAAGCTCGAGAAGTTTGATGAACTCACAGAAAATTACCAGAAACTACAGGGAAACTATGATGAACGCACTGCACACTATGTTAACATGAAAAAGGAAATAGAAACTATCCAAAAGGGCCAAGAGGAAATGAAGAATACAATATCTGAACTGAAGAACACAATAGAAGGAATCGAAAGCAGGCTTGATGAAGCAGAGGATCGGACCAATGAGCTGGAGGACAAGGTAGAAAAAAACACCCAAAATGAACAAGAACAGGAAAAAAGACTCAGAAAGAATGAAGAAGTATTAAGGGAAATGCAGGACAACATGAAACGTAATAATATTCATATAATAGGGATACCACAAGGAGAAGAAGAAGAGCAAGGGATAGAAAATGTGTTTGAAAAAGTAATGATGGAAAACTTCCCTATCTGATGAGAGAAAAAGTCACACAAATCTAGAAAATACAGAGAATCCCAATCAAAAGGAACCCAAACAGACCCACTTCAAGATACATCATAATGAAAATGGCAAAATTCCAAGACAAAGAGAGAATCTTAAAGGCAGCGAGGCAGAAACAGGAAGTAACATACAAGGGAGCCCCGATAAGGTTAGCAGCTGACTTCTCAATAGAAACACTCAAAGCCAGAAAAGAATGGCGAGAAATATTCCAAGTAATGAGAACCATAGGCCTGCAATCAAGCCTACTTTACCCAGCAAGTCTCTCAATCAAGATAGAGGCCAAATAAAGAGCTTCCCAGAGAAATGAAGTCAAAAAGGATACATCTCCACCAAACCAGCTCTGCAAGAGATGCTAAAGGGACTGCTCTAAGGAAAGGAAGGAAAAGAGAGAGAGAGAGGAACACAGGTACAAAAAAAAATGTCAATGAATAAGTACCTATCAATAATAACCTTAAACGTAAATGGATTAAATACACCAATCAAAAGACATAGAATAGCTGAATGGATAAGAAAGCATGATGCACACATATGCTGCCTACAAGAGACCCACCTAAGGACAAAAGACCTACACAGACTGAAAGTGAAGGGCTGGAAACCAGTTTTCCAAGCAAATAGACAGGAAAAAAACAGCCAGGGTAGCAATACTCATATCAGACAAAATAGACTTCAAAAAAGGGGCCATAAAGAGAGACCCAGAAAGGGCACTTCATCATATTTAAGGGGAGAATCCACCTAGAAGACATAAACATTGCAAATATATATGCACCCAACACAGGAGCACCCAAATACATAAAGAAAATCTTGGAGGACTTTAAGAAAGACTTTGATAGCAACACAATTATAGTAGGGGACTTCAACATCCCACTGTCAAAAATGGACAGATCTCCCAAACAAAATATCAACAAAGATATTGTGGCATTGAACAATGCCCTAGAAGAAAAGGACTTAACTGATATATATATAGAGCCTTTCACCCCAAAGAAGCTAAGTACATGTAGCAATGTTTTCCACATGCGTGCACAAACCCAAGGTCCTGAGGATTTACATGCTTTGAGCACAGCTCCATGTGATTCCCATGTGGGCAAGTGTGGATCACGTCTGTGGAATGGGAATTCTCTAATAGGAATTTGGCAAAGAAGTATCTTAAAAAATTCTGGCTTGCTGAGCCCTGCATATTATATTCCCCAGGTCCTGTCTGCCACTGGACCTGAATTTACATCCTAATGCCCTGCTAATGAGTAATACTATCCCTGTTCTGCTTAATCCCATGAATAATCAATCCAATGTAAATATGTCCTAAAGCCTCTAATAAAAACCCCGGCTAAGCGACCCACGAAATCTTTTTCCCAAGATGAAGGTGATGGGAAAGACCCGTGGCAGCCGGATTCTCATCTCAAGCATGTCTCTGGGTAAGATTAATTCACGCGATCGGGGCAGTCCCCCCCACGGATTTTGCGGGTTGAAATCCACGACAAATACACATTCTTTTCAAATGCTCATGGATCATTTTCAAAAATAGACCATATGATAGGACACAAAAAAAGCTTCAGCAAATTCAAGAAAATTGAAATCATATCAAGTATTCTCTCTGACCACAAGGGACTGAAATTAGAAACAAACCCAAAGGAAAAAACCCCAAAACACTCAAAATCATGGAGATTGAATAGCATGCTATTAAACAATGAATGGGTCAAGGGAGAGATTAGGGAAGAAATCAAAAAGTTCCTTGAAACAAATGAAAATGAACTTACAACAACCCAAAACTTATGGGACACAGCAAAGGCAGTCCTGAGAGGGAAGTTCATAGGAATACAGGCCTACCTAAAAAAAAAAAATAGAAACATTTCAAACAACCTAACCCTATACCTACAAGAAGTCGAGGAACAACAGAAAAGACAACCAAGGGAAAGTAAAAGGAAGGAAATAACCAAGATCAGAGCAGAATTAAATGACATAGAGACTAAAAGCACAATTCTAAGGATCAATGAATCCAGGAGCTGGTTCTTTGAAAAGATAAACAAAATAGACAAGCCTTTAAGCAGGCTCATCAAGAAAAAAAGAGAGGACTCAAATAAACTCAATCAAAAATGAAAGAGGACATATTACAACTGACACCACAGAAATACAAAGGATTGTAAGACACTACTATGAAGAGCTGTATGCCAAGAAATATGAAAACCTAGGTGAAATGGACAAATTTTTAGAAAAATATAATCTTCCAAATCTCAAAGAAGAAGAAGCAGGAAGCCTGGACCGACCAATAGCAGCAGATGAAATTGAAGCAGCAATCAAAAAGCTCCTGACACACAAAAGCCCTGGACCAGATGGTTTCACAGGAGAATTCTACAAAGCATTCAAGGAAGAACTAACACCTATCCTTCACAGACTATTTCAAAAAATCCAAAATGATGGAAGACTCCCAAACTCTTTTTATGAAGCCAGCATCATCCTAATCCCAAAACCAGATAAAGACACAACAAAGAAAGAAAACTTCAGGCCAATATCACTGATGAACATTGACTCTAAAATCCTCAATAAAATTTTAGCAAACCGCATCCAGCATTACATCAAAAAGATCATAGACCATGACAAAGTGGGATTCATCCCAGGGATGCAAGGATGGTACAATATTCACAAAACAATAAATGTAATACATCACATAAACAAAAGCAAAGACAAAAATCACATAATCATATCAATAGATGCAGAAAAAGTATTCAATAAGGTACAGCATCCATTTATGATAAAAACACTTAGCAAAGTGGGAATAGAGGGAGCATTCCTCACCATAATAAAGGCCATATATGAGAAATCTACAGCCAACATATATTCAATGGGCAAAAATTAAAATCTGTCCCACTAAGATCAGGAACAAGACAAGGTTGTCCACTATGACCACTTCCATTCAACATAGTGCTGGAAGTTTTGGCCACAGCTATCAGACAAGAAGAGGAAATAAAAGGCATCCAAATTGGATGGGAGGAAAGAAAAATGTCGTTGTTTGCAGATGACATGATAGTGTACTTAGAATATCCTATAGACGCCGCCAAAAAACTACTCATCTAATAATTGAATTTGGCAAAGCAGCGGGATACAAAGTCAATATCCAGAAGTCAAAGGCATTTTTGTATACCAACAGTGAATCAGCAGAAGCAGAACTCAGGAAAAAAATCCCATTTGATATAGCAACAAAAAAAATAAAATACCTGAGAATAAACCTCACCAAGGAGGTAAAAGACCTGTACTCAGAAAACTACAGAAAACTGAAAAAAGAAATCATGGAAGACACAAACAAATGGAAACATATACCATGCTCATGGATTGGAAGAATCAACATCATCAGAATGTCCATACTCCCTAAAGCAATTTATAGATTCAATGCAATCCCTATCAAATTACCCATGGCATATTTCACAGATATAGAACAAACACTTCAGAAATTTATATGGAACCATAAACGACCCTGAAAATCACCTGCAACTTTGAGAAAGAAATGCAAAGCAGGAGGGATCACAATTCCTGATATCAAACTATATTACAAGGCCACTATAATCAAAACAGCTTGGTACTGGCATAAAAACAGACAGATAGACCAATGGAACAGAATAGAGAGCCCAGAAATAAACCCAAGTCTCTATGGGCAATTAATCTTCAACAAAGGGGGCATAAGCGTAAAATGGAATAAAAATAGCCTTCTCAACAAATGGTGTTGGGAAATCTGGATGGCTACCTGCAAAAAATGAAACTCGAGCACCAACTTACACCATACACAAAAATAAATTCAAGGTGGATAAAAGACTTAAATATAAGTCGTCGCACCATAAAAGTCCAGAGGAAAACATCGGTAGGAAAATCTCAGACATCCCACGCAGGAACATCTTCAATGATATGTCCCCTAGAGCAAGGGACATAAAGAAAAAAATAAACTAATGGGACCTTATCAAAATATAGAGCTTCTGTGGGGCTAAAGAAAACAGTATTAAAATAAAAAGAGAACCAACAGTATGGGAAAACATATTTGCCAATTATACCTTGGACAAGGGTTTGATCTCCAAAATATATAAAGAACTCATATGACTCCACTCCAGGAAGACAAAACATCCCAATTAAAAATGGGCAAAAGACATGAAGAGACACTTTTCGAAAGAGGACATACAGAGGGCCCAGAGACTTATGAAAAGATGTTCAACATCATTAGCCATCAGAGAGATGCAAATTAAAACCACAATCATATACCACCTCACACCAGTCAGAATGGCCATCATAAACAAAGCAAAAGATTAGTGGAAGGAATGTGGAGAAAAGGTAACCATAGTGCACTGTTGGTGGGAATGCAGACTGGTGCAGCCATTGTGGAAAACAGTATGGAACTTCCTCAGAAGAATGAAGATGGATCTGCCTTTCGACCCAGCAATTCCACTACTGGGACTATACCCTAAGAATCCTGAAAAACCAATTCAAAAGAACCTATGCACTCCAATGTTCATAGCAGCACAATTCACAATATCCAAGTGCTAGAAACAACCTAAGTGTCCATCTACAAATGAATGGATCAAGAAACTATGGTACATTTACACAATGGAATTCTACACAGCAGAAAGGAAGAAGGAGCTTATACCCTTTGCAACAGCATGGATGGAACTGGAGAGCATTATGCTAAGTGAAGTAAGCCAGGCAGTGAGGGACAAATACCATATGATCTCACCTTTAACTGGATCATAATCAGCAAAAGCAGAAAGCAAGAGAAACATAACCAGAGACATTGAAATTAAGAACAGTCTAACAATAGCCATGGGGGAGGGGCAAGGGGACAATGGGGAGAAGGGTTTTCAGCAATCAGTGTAGAGGACACATGGTCTGAACTAAGGGGGAGGAGGGAGGCTGGGGGTGAGGACGGGTTGCAGGGGAAGGGAGGAGGGGAGGGGAGAGGATAAATAACTGTAATTGAACAACAATAAAGTAATTATTAAAAAAATTAAACTAAAAAATAAATAAAAGGCAGAATAAACTTAAGGAAAACACTCAAAAATAAGACTTATGTTTTCTTAATGCTTGTTTGAATGTGACCAATAATATACACAGGACAAATCACCTTTTCTGTGTATCCTATTTTTCAGCCACCAAATGGGTTTATTGATATACTACCTTTGCTCTGCCTTCCTTACTATGACTTGCCTAAAATCTCAATCACTGGGGTATTTTAAGAGCTGTTATTGAGCATCATAGATAAAAAGAATGCTTGTCCTTCCAGTCTCACTTAGTCCAGTCTGGTACTTACCAGGAGCTAGAATATGTGGTTTATACAGATACACAAATGACTTTGTAAACAAATATTTAATGATACCCAGCCTGAAAATGAGTATGGTTTTATGACAAGAGCATAATCACCAAGGGGCACAAATAAATTTATGGGAAGTGAGAAATTCTAGTCCAGAATTTCTTGCCAACTCTCGGGGGTGTAGGCAATGGGCTTATGAAAAACTCAAAAGAAATAAAGAAATCTCATCTGACATTTAGTTCAGATTTTATTAGTGAACATTTTTCACTTAGGATATTTACATGTAAATTCCAGACTGCTGTTTCCTTCTTACTGTCAGTGGATTCTGGTTATTGCCCATTTCATCATTAGCAGCTATAATAAAGCCAGCACTAGAGTCTTCAGTAGATGGTAAACTCACCACCCTCATGTGCATTTGGCATCATGGGCCTAGCCAAGTTATAAGTTGAGACACAGGTGGCACCCTGGAACTGCTCAACAAAACACCAAGTCTGTGGACAGATTTGAAGTCTAGTAGATCCCATTTTTTGCTTAACAGGAATGTTTAATTATTGATAGTCCTCAAATTAATCTGTTGCAAAGACTCTGAAACTCTTAGAAATGGCACAAATGATACGGTTATCCCTTTTTTCTCTGCTAGTGAAGGGTCATATCCTTCATACTTCACTGGTTTGTTCACAGTTTTGCCATTAATCTTCTGCTTAGACAATATTTTCATGAAGAACTGTTGTAAATACTTCCACATAAACAAAGTCTGGGGAGCAGCTGACTAGGTTTCTACCCACCAGGCACTCTAAAATTTTCATCTCATGAAGGCAAAAAACTTTCCATTGTCGTGTGAAACTACCCAAGAATGAAGACATTCTTGTTACCAGAGAATAAAAGACATTAGGTGTTGTAATATTGAAGTTCCCAGATGGAATTCCTTAACTCAAGAGATAAAAAGCTGACTCAAATTCTATTTGAGCATCACAGTCTTGCCTTCTTTAACGTGACATATTTATGTCCTAGAGAATCTGCATGTGTCTATGTGCACAGGAGTAGAAATATGTATATAACTCAGCATGATACATTAAAATTATACTAATTTTAGGAAGCAAGAATTACTGGACAGACTTCTGGGTAGTAGAAGATGGCGGCAAGGTAGGAGGGAGCTGAACCCACTTCCTCATGCACCTATCTGGGACACCTAGCCAATCTTCTGAAGAACAGAGTGAACAGCCAACAGAATTCCAACTTATATGAAGTTTGGAATTCAAAGATTGCAGAGGATGTTTAAAAACACATGGTAAGGAGATGGAGTAAGCTGATGGGAAGGACCCTGAGACAAAAACAGAGCCCAGCCCCCTCTACCTGGAGCATCCAGGAAGACCAGCAGAACATGCTTGGTAGGTTCAAAGTCAGCAGGAGGCATTTTTTCTTCCAAGTTTAAGAACATAGGACCTGGAGCTCTAAAAGAATCGAAGTCAGATCCAGAAAGCAATCAGAAGGCTAATGCCAACAAGTGAGACAAAATTCACTTTGCTATTCTATAAAACATGCATTTCATTTTTTACTTTCTAATTTTTATTTTATTTTTTATTACTATTTTTAACTATTTTATTTTTTTATTTCTCTTCCTTCCATGTAGTTTTCTTTCTTTTGTTTCTTTATTTAATTGCTTGATGGGTTTTCTTTGTTTCACTTTCATATTGCATTTCCATTTTCTCTTCCTTCACTTCACTCATATTCCAATAACACACTACTCTTGGTCTTTTACTTTTTATTCTTTCTATTCAGATCAAATATTTCTTGTCATATTATTATTTTTTCCTATTCCCACACAGAACTCTTCCCTGGTCTTGGTCTATTTCACTATCTTACTGAGCTTTATTACTGTTTCAATTAAAGTAATTCTCTCAAACACTACACAAAGTTTCTATCCCTTGCTCTCACTATGTCTCACCATCTAACCTTGCATAAGTGCTCTGCTTTCTGGAGTAAGCTCACATTCCTCTTCCCCTCTAATAAGAGTCTTATCTTTTTTTTCACCTTTTATAAACAGTGGCTAGTTGGGTGAAATATCATGGTTATTGCTGTACTTCTCCAAAGGATCTCCTATCTGATTTGGTACTTTAAATCCCATAAATGCTCTCCTGCTGTCTTAATCCATTTAAATTTCCAGACCATCTGATCACATACAAGATAAGGTGGGAGTTGTGAATTCCAGTAAACCTGTTGGAGGAGAGAACCTGCCAAAAAAGGTGCCACCAAGACATAAAATCCAAGTACAATGAGGGGGCCCACACAAACAGAAGAAAGGGAAACCCTAGAACATCCATACAAGGAGATCAAAGAGACTACAGCACTGTGTCCCACAGAAACCCTACCATAGAATTTCACCCTACAAAGACAGCTGACAAATCACAGCATTGGGAATCATAGAAACAAACAAATAGGCCCATGTAAAATGGGGATACAAAGAAAGAACCTGCAATCAAAAGGAATGGAAGTCTCCCCAGGAAAACAGCTAAATGAAATGGAGGTAAGCAAAATATCAGATATAGAATTCAAAAGAATGGTTATAAGGATGCTCAAGGAACTCACAGACATTCACAAGGAACTCAATGAGAACTACAACAGCATGAAAAAGGAAATAGAAACCATAAACAAGAACCAGGGAGAAATGAAGAATACAATTTCTGGGGGGAAAAAACACATTAAAAGGAATTACAAGTAGGCTGAATGAAGCCCAGGACTGAATTAGTGAGCTGGAAGACAAGGCAGAAAGAAAAATCCAGGTAGAGCAGCTGCACAAAAAAGACTGAAAAAATATGAAGACAGCTTAAGGGAACTATAAGACAACATGAAATGCTACAACATTCAAATCACAGTAATACCAGAAAGAGGAGAAAAGGAGCAACAGAGAGAAACTCTGTTTAAAAAATTAAGACAGAACATTTCCGGGAAAAAGTCATGCAAGTTCAGGAAGTACAGAGGGTCCCAATCAAGATGAACCCAAGGAGACCTACTCTAAGACACATCAACATTAACATGCCAAGTTTTAAAGACAAAGAGAGAATCTTAAAAGCAGCAAGGGAGAAACAAGACATAATATAAAACAGGAGCTCCGATAAGGCTAGCAGCTGATTTCTCAACAGAAACACTACAGGCCAGAAGGGAATGGCAAGAAATATTCCAACTAATGAAAAGCAAAGGCATGCAATCAAGGCAACTCTACCAGTGAGGCTGTCAATTAAAATGGAAGGCCAAATAAAGAATTTCCCAGACAAAAGAAGGCTGAAAGAATACACCTCCACCAAACCAGCAGTGCAAGATATGCTAAAGGGACTACTATAAGAAGAGGAAAAAAGAGAGACAGAGAGAGAGAGGAGCACAGGTACAAAGGGGGAAAATGAATAAATACCTATCATTAATAACCTTAATGTTAATGGATTAAATGCTCCAATCAAAGGACATAAGGTACCTAAATAGATAATAAAACATGACCTGCACATATGCTGCCTACAAGAGACCCACCTCAGAGAAAAAAAATGGACACAGTCTGAAAGTGAAGGGTTGGAAAAAATATTCCAAGCAAAAGGACAAGAAAAAACAGTTGGGGGAACAATCTTATATCACACAAAATAGACTCAAAACAAAATCCACAAATAGAGACACTGAAAGACACTTCATAATACTCAAGGGAAGAATGAATCAAGAAGAAATAAATATTGTAACATATATGCACCCAAAATAGGAGCACCAAAAATATATAAGGAAAATCTTGGAGGATATCAAGAAAGATATAGACATCAACACAACTATACTAGGGGATTTAAGCACCCCACTGTCAAAAATAGATATATCATCCAAACAAAATATCAACAAGCATATTTTGGAACTGAACACTGCACTAGATCAGGGGTGTCAAACTGATTTTCACCAGGGACCACATGAGCCTCGTGGTTGCCTTCAAAGAGCTGAAATAATTTTAGGACTGTATAAATGTAACTACTCCTTACCTATTAAGAATTTGAAATAACATTCGGGCTTTTGAAGGCAATGGCAAGGCTGATGTGGCCCCCAGTGAAAATGAGTTTGACACCCTTGCACTAGATCAAATGGACCTAACTAATCACACACACACACACACACACACACACACACACACACACATCCTTCTATTGCAAAGAAGCAAAATACACATTCATTTCAAATGCACATGGAACATTTTCAAAGATAGACCAGATGAGAGGACACAAAACAAGCCTCAACAAATTCAATAAAATTGAAATCAGATCAAGCATTTTCTTGGACCACAAGGGACTGAAACTAGAAACCTACCTCAGGAAAAACATCAAAAACACTCAAATTCATGTAGATTGAATAGCATCCTATTAAACAATGAATGGGTTAAGAATGAGATCAAGGAAGAAATCAAAAGTTTCTGAAAACAAATGAAAATGAACTCACAACAGTCACAAACTTATGGGACACAGCGAAGGCAGTGTTGAGAGGGAAGTTTATAGCAGTACAGGACTAACTAAAAAATGTAGGAATATTTCTAATAGACAACCTAACCCTATGCCTACAAGAATGGGAGGAACAACAACAAAGACAGCCCAGAGCTAGTACAAGGATGGAAATAACCAAGATCAGAGCAGAATTAAATGATGTAGAGATTAAAAGAAGAATTCAAAGGACTCATAAATTCAGGAGCTGGGTCTTTGAAAAGATAAACAAAATGGACAGGTCTTTAAGCAGACTCGTTTCGAAAAATAGAGAGAAGACCCTTATAAAAAATCAGAAATGAAAGAGGAGAGATTACAACTGATACCACAGAAGTACAAAGAATTGTAAGAAATTATTATGAACACTGACTATATGACAAGAAACATCAAAACCAGGGTGAAATGGAAAAATTTCTAGAAGAATGTAATCTTCCAAAACAGAATGAAGAAGAAGCAGAAAGCCTGAACAGACCAATAACAACTGGAGAAATTGAAGCAGTAGTCAAAAAACTCCTGACACACAAAAGCCCTGGACCAGATGGTTTCAAAGGGAAATTTTACAAAACCTTTAAGGAAGTGCTACCTGATATCCTTCTCAGAATATCCCAAAATCCAAGAAGAGAGAAAACCACCAAAGTCTTTTTACAAAGCTAGCATCATTCTAATTTGAAAACCAGATAAAGACACAGCAAAGAAAGAAAATGTCAGGCCAATATCACTGATGAACATAGATGCTAAAATCCTCAACAAAATATTGGGAAACCATATCCAGCAATACATTAAAATGATCATACACCATGACCAAGTGGCATTCATACCAGGGATGTGATGAAAGTACAATATTCTCAAATCAATAAAGACAATACATCACATAAACAAAGGAAAAGACAAAAATTGCATGATCATATCAATAGATGTGGAAAAAAGCCTTTGAAAAGGTATAGCTTGCATTTATCATAAAAACACTCAGAAAAGTGGGAGTAGAGGGAGCATACTTCAGCATAATAAATGCTATATAGGAGAAACCTACAGCCACCATTACAGTCAATAGCAAAAACCAAAAGCTTTGTCACTAAAATCAGGAACAAGGGAGGGATGTCTGCTTTCACCACTTCTATTCAACATAGTATTGGAAGTCCACCCCACAGTGATTAGACAAGAAACATAAATAAAAGGCATAAAAAATTGGAAAGAGGAAAGCAAAACTGTCATTGTTTTCAGATGACATGACAGTGTACATAGAAAATCCTATAGGCTCCACTAAAACACTATTTGACCTAATAAGTGAATTTGAAAGAACAGCAGTATACAAAGTTAATATTCAGAAATCAAAGGCATTTAAATAGTAATTATTAATTTATTTTATCTTATTTATTTTATTATTATTCAAGTACAGCTGTCTGCATTTCCCACCCCACACTCTCCCCTCACCCCAGCCATCCCCACCTCCCTACCCTGACCCCACCCCACCCTTGGTTTTGTTCATGTGTCCTTTATAGTTGTTCCTGAAAACTCATTCCCTTTTTCCCCCATTATCCCCTCCCACTTTTTGTATGCCAACAATGAAATGTCAGAAACAGAAATCGGGAAAAATAATCCCATTTGATATATCAACAAGAAAAATAAAGCACATACGAATAAACCTAACCAAGGATGTAAAAGACCTGTACTCAGGAAACTATACTACACTGAAGAAAGAAATTAAGGAAGACAAAAAAAAAATAGAAGCATGTACCATGTTCATGGGTTGGAAGAAATAACATCATCAAAATGTCCATACTACCCAAAGCGATTTATAGATTAAATGCAATCCTTGTTCAAGTACCAATAGCATATTTCACAGATATAGAACAAACCTTTGAGAAATTTATATGGGACCATAAATGGACCTGAATAGCTGCGGCAATTTTGAGAAAGAAGAACAAAGTAGGAGGTATCAAAATACCTGATATCAAACTGTGTTACAAGGCCACTATAATCAAAACAGCCTGGTACTGGCATAAGAACACACACATAGACCGATGTAACAATAGAGAGCCCAGAATTAAACCCATGTCTCTATGGTCAATTAATATTTGACAAAGGGGGCAGAAGCATAAAAAGGAGGAAAAATACCCTCTTAAATAAATGGTGTAAGGAGCCCTGTGTAGTGTAGCTAAGTGGATTGAGTGCAGGCTGTGAACCAAAGGGTTGCTGGTTCGATTCCCAGTCAGGGCACATGTCTGGGTTGCAGGCCAGGTTCCCAGTGGGGACTAAGTGAGAAGCAACCACACACTGATGTTTCTCTCTCTTTCTCCTTCCCTTCCCCTCTCTAAAAATAAATAAATAAATAAATAAAATCATTTAGATAAATGGTGTAAGGAGATCTGGAGAGCTACATACAAAAAAATGAAGCTCTATCACCAACTTACACTGTAAACAAAAATTCAAGGTGGATATAAGACTAAATATAAATCATGACACCATAAAAGTCTTAGAGGACAACATAGGCAGGAAATCTCAGATATTCCAAGCAGCAATATTTTCACTGATATGTCTCCTAGAGCAAGGGACATAAAGGAAAGAATAAACAAATTGGATCTCATCAAAGCAAAAGCTTCTAAACAGCATTAAAATGAAAACAGAACCAACCATATGGAAAAACATATTTACCAATGATACCTCCAACAAGGTTTTGATTTCCAAAATATATAAAGAACTCACACAAATCCACTCCAGGAAGACAAACAACCCGATTCAAAAATTGGCAAAGAACTTGAACAAACACTTCTCCAAGGAGGACATACAGAGGGTCCAGAGATGTAAGAAAAGATGCTCAGCATCACTAGCCATCAGAAAGATGCAAATTAAAGCCACAATGAGATACCACTTCACACAAATGAGAATTGCCATAATAAACAAATCAACAAATAACAAGTGTTGGAGGGGATGTGGAGAAAAGGGAACCCTAGTGCACTGTTGGTGGGAATGCAGACTGGTGCAGTCACTGTGGAAAATACTATAGAATTTCCTTAGAAAACTAAAAATGGAAGTGATTTTTGACCCAGCAATTCCACCACTGGTATTATACCCTAAGAGCCCTGAAACATCAATTCAAAAGAACCTTTGCATCCCAGTGTTCATAGCAGCACAATTTACAATAGCCAAGCACTGGAAGCAACCTAAGTGCCTGTAAGCAAATGAATGGATAAAGAAACTATGGTACATTTTCATGAAGCAATGCTACATAGCAGAAAGGAGCTCCTACCCTTTGTGATAGCATGGATGGATCTGGAGATCATTAACCTAAGTGAAACAATCCAGGTGATGAAAGACAAATACCATATGGTCTCACTTATAAGTGGAACCTGATCAACAAAACAAACAAGCAAGCAAAATATAACCAGAGACATTGAAATAAAGAACAAACTGACTGTAATCAAAGGGGAGGGGTAGTGGGATAGTGGGGGAAAACAGGGGAAAGTCCATCAAGGAACATGTATAAAGGACACATGGACAAAGCCAAAGAGGGTAGGTTTGAGGGTGGGAGGCAGGGCGGGTGGGGTGGTGGGGCGTCGTGGTGTGAAAATAGAGACAAGTGCACTTTAACAAAAATTAAAAAAGGAAAAAATTATACTAATTTTAGATTAATCAGACAATATATTACCCTATAAATAATGTTGTATTAATTTAAACTTTTCCATACACCATAATCTTCAAAAGATTTAGTACTAGAAATCATTTTTATCCAATTATTTGGAACATTTTTGAGCAGTTATGGCTGAACTATATAAATGGAGATAAATAATGTACATTAATGACATATCACTATCTATATCATCCTCCTGAATATATTTGCCAGAACTCCAGTAAGAACTTAATTATAATATATCCATATTATGATTCAAAGTACTTTACACAAATCAACTGCCACAGTCTTCATAGCTAAAGAGTGTCATGAAGGATGGTGGAGACATATGTCTCTTTGAGTTAGCCTTCTTGGGCTTTTGATATTTAGATTGAAATATTACCCTCTATGGCGTGGATCGCGGTCGGGGCTGCCATAGTTCCGCGGAGAGAGGACAGCCGGGCCTGGCACTGGCGCTGAGACGCCGCTTAGCGGCCGCCACTGGAGACGCTCCACCCAACCGCCCCCCTCCTCCTGGCGCTGGCGGAGCGAGGTTGAGAGCAGGAGCTGGGAGCCCCCTCTCCTCCTGGCGGCTGCGGCGGCCGATCCCTGGCTTCCGCGCGAGGGGCGGCCGCGATGCGCTCGGCCTGAGGTAGTCGGCCCGGCCCTTCCTGGCTTCCCCGGACTCTTCCACGGCGTCTCTGCGCCCCAGCGTCATCCCGGGAGTCCCTCTGACAGGAGGTAAGATGGCTGCACGGAGCTGGCAGGACGAGCTGGCTCAGCAGGCCGAGGAGGGCTGGGCCCGGCTGCGAGAAATGCTTTCGGTCGGCCTAGGCTTTCTGCGCACCGAGCTGGGCCTCGACCTGGGGCTGGAGCCGAAGCGGTACCCGGGCTGGGTGATCCTGGTGGGCACGGTCGCGCTCGGGCTGTTGCTGCTCTTCCTGCTGGGCTACGGCTGGGCCGCAGCTTGCGCCGGCGCCCGCAAGAAGCGGAGGAGCCCACCCCGCAAGCGGGAGGAGGCGGCGGCTGCGCCGGCCTCGGCCGCTGACGACCTAGCCCTGCTGAAGAATCTCCGGGGTGAGGACCAGAGGAAGAAGAACCGCAAGAAATTGCCCGAGAAGCCCAAACCAAATGGACGGACTGTCGAAGTGGCTGAGGAGGAAGTTTCCCTAACTCCTCGAAATGTAACAGCAAAGCAGCCATTAGAGACGGATAAGAAAAATGAAAAGTCAAAGAAAAATAAGAAGAAATCAAAGTCAGATGGTAAAGCAGTGCAAAACAGTTCACGCCATGATGGAAAGGAAGTTGATGAAGGAGCCTGGGAAACTAAAATTAGTCACAGAGAGAAACGACAGCAACGTAAACGTGATAAGGTGCAGACTGATTGTGGTTCATTGGATTCAACTATCCCTGGGATAGAAAATACCATCACAGTTACCACCGAGCAACTTACAACTGTATCATTTCCTGTTGGTTCCAAGAAGAATAAAGGTGATTCTCATCTAAATGTGCAAGTTAGCAACTTTAAGTCTGGAAAAGGAGATTCTACACTTCAGGTTTCTTCAGGGTTGAATGAAAACCTCACTGTAAATGGAGGAGGCTGGAATGAAAAGCCTGTAAAGCCCTCCTCACAGATCAGTACAGGTGAGGAGCCGTGGACCTCTATCTCACCCGCCTCTGCAGGCAAGAGGAAAGCTGAGCCGTCTGCTTGGGGTCAAGACACTGGAGATGCTAATGCTAACGGAAAAGATTGGGGAAGGAGTTGGAGTGGCCGTTCAATATTTTCTGGCATTGGGTCTACCGCTGAGCCAGTTTCTCAGTCTACCACTTCTGATTATCAGTGGGATGTTAGCCGTAATCAGCCCTATATCGATGATGAATGGTCTGGGTTAAGTGGTCTGTCTTCTGCTGATCCCAGCTCTGATTGGAATGCACCAGCAGAAGAGTGGGGGAATTGGGTAGATGAAGAAAGAGCTTCACTTCTAAAGTCCCAGGAGCCAATTCCTGATGATCAAAAAGTTTCAGATGATGATAAAGAAAAAGGAGAGGGTGCTCTTTCAACCGGGAAGTCTAAAAAGAAAAAGAAGAAAAAGAAGAAGCAAGGTGATGATAACTCTCCTGCACAGGACCCAGAAGAAATAGAAAAAGAGATTAAAGAAGAGCTTCCAGTGAATACCTCTAAAGTCCGTCCAAAACAGGAAAAAGCTTTTTCTTTGAAAACCATAAGCACTAGTGATCCAGCAGAAGCACTCGTCAAAAATAGCCAGCCTATCAAGACTCTTCCACCTGCTGTTTCCACCGAGCCATCTGTTACTTTATCAAAAAGTGATTCTGACAAGAGCTCTTCCCAAGTGCCACCAATGCTGCAAGAGTCAGATAAATCTAAGTCAAATGCTAAGCAAAATAGTGTGCCTCCTTCTCAAACCAAGTCTGAAACTAGCTGGGAATCTCCCAAACAAATAAAAAAGAAGAAAAAAGCCAGGCGGGAAACGTGAATTTTCTTTTCCTGAATTGGACATGTGTTTGCAAACACTGTCTTGAAGATTATGCTGTTTATGCGATAATTTGCGAACATGTACAGAGTTTTATATAAATTTAAACCCATTTTTAAAACAAAACTGTGAACATAACCACCATAAAAATGGAATCAAAGGAAAGTTAATTTATGAAAATTAAGAGGTCAGCAGAATATACTACAGTGCTGGAAGACACTTGGGCAAAGTCTTTTCAATTTAATGAGAATGATCTTAATTTAAGAATATTATCCTGGTTTTACAACAGTGCCCTGTTTGCAACAGATTGTGCCCTATCTCATCTGCAACTGAGAAATAAAGGATTCTCATTAGAGAGGACGTTGCCAACAAACTAGGCAACTTCTTGGATTTTATGCACGGAACTTACACCATTTGAATCTGTTTTATGCTTAAATCAAAGTGCTTTGATCAAATGCATAATCTGCCATGTCTTTACATATTTGTTGGTAGCAGTTTGTATTAAAGGAATCACAAGTGCAAATAAAAAGTCATTTATCATTTAACTAAACTGTCATGGTTTAGTTTACAATTTTTAAAAAGTTCTTAATTAAAACATTGAAAATGCAGTTGGCACTTATGGCTTATTAAGTTATTTTTGATAGTCTTACATTACTTGAATTATTCAAAGTACAATATATTTTAAATTAAGAAAGGTAAACTATATGTATTTGTTTTGTACTTTTAAGGATGAGACTCACAAATAATGCTCTTGTTTATGATTTGAAAACTTTCAGGCGAAGTGCAACTCATATTTTTTCTTTCCCTAGCGATTACTTTTTCCCAACATCATCTCTTCTTCATTACTAATACTTTTTTGACTTTAAAAGTGAAATATTTCACAAACTAGTTCTACAGAAAGAACTTTGAATATATGATGGAGAATGAAAAACTAGAGTGAGACAGCTTTAATTGACATTGTCAAGACCTCCAGTTATCAGGAATACATTTTTTTACTGCCTTAACCTGTAGTGCGTAGAATATGCATCAATTTATTGAAGGGTATTCATGTTTTTATAAGAATTTTCATGTAATTATTACAATCATGGTCAAATAAGGAACGTTTCCTGCTTGAAACTATTGATTTAAACGATGTGTGAGCTGTTTCACCACCTTCAGGCACTGTGTGATCCTATTGTAATAAACTGGCAGGTGTCTTTGTGACTCTAAATAGTGCATGCTCAGCCATGTACACTGTAAATAGCCTTTACCAAACGTGTTTGACAAGGACCATAATTAACATCACTTAGTGAATTGTGATTTTTTAAAAAAGCGATGATTTATTTGATGTTGGCTTCATTGTTTTTATGTGGCACCAAGAATGAAACTGTTTAGCTGTAACCAATGGTACTGCTCTATCCATCCAACGTCGTCTTCACTATATTTGGTTGTGGTTTGATGGTGTTGCATTGTCAGTCTAGGAAGGCTAAAGAAACAGAATGGTTTTAGGTTTGCTGAAGACTGGCCTTATTAATGTACAGCTTTCCTAACAAGCGATTATTAACTTCTATCAGGTGTTAACATCTGTTTCAGGAACATGACAGTATGTTTACATGTCAGAAGTTTTGTTTAATTCTATGATATTTCTAAATTGATTTGTTTAAATAAATTCAGCAAATGGATACCGTTGTTTTTATTTGCTTCGATATTGGGGTAAATGTGCTACAGTGCCAGGAATGGATTTCTTCAAATGACTTTATTCTGTTAACTTTACATAGATGATTCCTAAGTAGATCCAAGGATTCCTAAATTGCCAGCACTTTGTAAAGATCTGACACAGGAGAATTCAGTAGGGAGTCTAATTTAGGATGTGCCAAAAGATCTGTGCCCAAAAAATTTAATTGAACTCTCTCAACTCTACCTCACCATTTCTTTATCCTCGAATTTTGTTGGCTATGTCGAGTGTGGGACTTTATTTCTCCAGTTTAGTATCTTCCAGTCAACCGTTTATGCCAGATGTTCGAGAGGCTGTCTTTTAAGGAGAGATCAAGTGTCAGGATGGAGGATGCACTGCTAACTTGGGGCGGACCCGCCATGGAGATACCTCTGTCCTTTTTCTCTGGCTCAAGAGCCAGGACATGGATATTATATTTTATGATATGACAGCTCTGAGTGATAATAAGTTCATTCTCTTTCACGTGTGAGGTACAAACTCTTGCACAGTTACAGTATTATTGACTGATCTTTACCTGTCCCAGAGGTCTTTATGTGACATGAAAGTAGTTTCTCAAATCTAAACACAGGAACTATTCCCCATCATCAGCTCAGAAGGTACTAGAAGCAAGTAGTGATTCAGGGAGGAGGGAGAGAGAGGGGACTATTGTCCCCTGGGGGCTTGGATTATATGCTCCCCAAACTGTTAGCAGGGAGATAACTGATCCCTTTAGTCTGTCAGGTCTGGAGGGGAACCTTGTTCTGATTGGCAAAAAAGGCTCCTACAGAAACTGCTCTAAAATCTTCCTAATCCCTCCTGTCTCCACAAATTGAAGATTCTACCTTATTCTGGATCAGGGAGTAGTGTTTTAGGATTTCCCCCAGACAAGAATCCTACCTATCTATACTCTGGACTAAGTAAAACAGTAGTTGAGAGAGTCCAAAAAGTATTGAAATCAAGTCATTAATGTACTTTACCATGTCTTCTTTGTGCATGCGTTTTGTTCGGGTGGGGAGAGGGCAGTGGAAATAATTCATTCAAATCTAATGTTATTATTTCATAGGCTAATCTGATTTGTATTTGAGTTAAAATATTAAAGGGCAATATTTAACTACAGAGCTTAATTTTTCTTAATTAAAAACAGTCCTCTATTAATATAGTGTGAAATATTTTTCAAAATTTAGAAATTAGGTTTAAGATGTCTCATAGATGTCTTAAGTCTTTCTTGTAAACTCATTGCACAAACTGGAATTACTTTCCAAAAGACTTAGGGAATGCAAATATGTTATTTGTAAAATGCATTGAGATTGTAAATAAAACAAACCATTTTTGTTTTGTTTAAAAAAAAAGAAAAAAAAAAGAAAAAAAAGAAATATTACCCTCTAGTGTCTCTCATCCATATAAAGGTAATTTTATGCTATTATTAAAGCAGATTGCAAGAGACACTGACAGTTGGAAAGGCCTAATGACCAGCCGGATGGGAAGATTTCATATTTTCTAAATGCTAACTTTTCCAGGATTTTACATGGCATTTTTATTTTGCTACAAACATGAATACCTAAGTCTTGTTAGAAAATAAACTTAGACTGTTAAATCATCACATTTGGAGTACAAGAGAACTGGAAAGGCTAATTGGTATATTCCATATTTTGAGACCATAATCCTTTACTATCTAAATAAATGTTGAATATGTAGACTTTAATTTTTACCTCAAAATTAGTAAAATTGTAATAAATATGAATAAGAAAAGACATCCTCTAATATAGACAGTGTCTATGAATCATTAAAAATATGTTGATGACTTAGGGAGTAAAATCAAACCAATTACATAATGTTCTTTACTATTATTCCCTATCCCAAATTGTTTGAGGAAACATTCACTTTATAACTAGCTGTGTCACTGAAATAATAATTCCATTCATATAGTGCTTTTTATTTTAAGTATTTTTTTAGATATTTCCTACTTACTTCTCATAACAATTCAATGATACAGAGTTCTCAGTACAAGATTATTTTCATAATAATTCTATTTTTTACCCATTCTTTTTTTTTACTTTATTGTTGTTCAATTATAGTTGTCTGCATACTCTCCCCTCCCCTCCCCCTCCAATCCCACCTCCCTTCCCTGCC
>PVJI01021865.1:0-16451 GCA_004026765.1 Micronycteris hirsuta
AGGTAAGCAAGCAAAATACAACCAGAGAAACAAATTATAACCAGAGACATTGAAATTTAGAACATTCTGGCAGTAACCAGAGGGGAGGGGGAAGGGGATAATGGGGACAAGGGTATTCAGGAACTGCTATAAAGGACACATGGACAAAACCAAGGGGGAGGGTGGAAGCAAGGGAGGGAGGTGGGTTTGCCTGAGGGTGGGGGTGGGGGTAAATGCAGACAGCTGTAAGTGAACAACAATAAAATAATTAAAAAAAATAAGTTTCCAATCCCTTTGTCTTCCTCTTTTCTTCTTCTGGCACCCCTCTGACTCGGATGTTGGGATGTTTAAAGATGTCCTGGAGGTTCCTAAGCCTCTCCTCAGTTTTTTGAATTCTTGTTTCTTCATTCTTTTCTGGTTGAATATTTCTTTCTTCTTTCTGGTTCATTCCATTGATTTAAGTCCCAGTTTCTTTCTTATCCCTATTGGTTCCCTGCACATTTCCCCTCATTTCCTTTAGTGTATCCTTCATTTGTTCAACTGATTGTGACCAACTTTCCTCCAGTTTTGTGAGCATCCTGATTACCAGTGCTTTGAACTGTGCATCTGATAGGCTGACTATCTCTTCGTCACTTAGTTGAATTTTTTCTGGAGCTTTGATCTGTTCTTTCATTTGGGCCATTTTTTTTTCAGTGCACCTGTTACTTTAAGGGGCAGAGGTGTTCACCAGGGCGGGGCAACCCACTTCACTGTGTTGTGATGCTGCCTGTGGGGGCGGGGCCTGAGCGAACAATGGCTTGCTCAGCTCTGCGCACTTCCCCAACTACCCACAAGCAAGTTGGGTCCTTCTGTGCTGGCTCCAGGGTGGGAGGGCGGGCTTGCGTAGTTCCAAGTCCCTGTGGGTCTCTCCAATGTACTCTCCTGTGAGACTGGGAGTTCCTCCTGCTGCTGCCTCAACCCCCACAGGTGTTTTCAATCGGTGGTTTGAGGCTTTATTTCCGAGTGATGGTGGGTTGCACGGTTTGCTCTGCTCCTCAGCTTTTTCACCCGGTCTATCTGTGCAGGAATGAGGGACCACCCAGTCCACCAGCCTCAGCCCTGCTGGGTGTGGGTGGGCCAGTCCTGGGTTTCACTGAGTGCGCCAGCTGTGGGCCTCTCCAGACAGCTGGAGCATTGCCGGTACCGCTCCACAAACTGCATGTTGCCGAGTGCTCTCCACCCGGCTCCGCCCCGCTTACCGGTCTGGATGAACGTGTCTTCTTTAACTCCTTGGTTGTCAGACTTCCACTCAGTTCAGTTTTCTGTCAGATCTGGCTGTTTTTGTTTTTTAAATTGTTGTTTTTCCTCTTTTGGTTGTGCGAGGAGGCACAGCATGTCTACCTACGCCTCCATCTTGGCCAGAAGTCCCCAAACCCTGAGTTTTTAGTTTTGTAATAAAGAAGATCTGATGAGAGAAATAACACTGCCAGGAAAATGATATAAACCCAGGGGCACAGCTGTTGAAGAAGAAACTCCTCCAGCTTTTGGGTGGGTGATGGCCTAGGAATTCATGGTATAGGAAGAAAGGCTGGAGACTCTTTTTTTTCCTACCAGTTTTTGTAAGGTATAATTGACAAATAAAATTATATATATTTAAAGTGTACAATGTGATAATTTGATATATGTGTATACATTGTAAAAAGATTCCCACCATCAAGGTAACACGTCCATCACCTGACACTGTTACCTCTTTGTGTGTGTGTGTGTGTGAGAGAGAGAGAGAGAATGCTTCAGATCTATTTGCTTAGCAAATTTCAAGTGTACAACACACTGCTAGTAACTATAGTCACCACGCTGTACATTAGATCTTCAGAACTTATAACCAAACGTTTGTACCCTTTGAACAAAGTCTCATTCTGCCCCTCCCTGCCCCCCAGCTTCTGGCAACTCATCTCTTTAGCTCCATTGCCCCCCTTGCTTAGCTGTCTGTGCATGTGCTATGTGACTGGACGGGTGACCTAAGAGACTGAACAATGTCCTGAGATTGAATCAGAGATCTGGTGACCACAAGTCCAGGTGTGATGAGGCCTGTTCCAGCGGAAAGATTTACCCTAGGCCCTGTAGACATGCAGGAATGCACAAGGATAATCTGTCCCCTTTCCCTGCCTTTGCCTGTCCCGTCTCATATATAACTAGCTACCTATCCTAACAGATGGACACTTAGGTGGTTTCCATGTCTTGGCTATTGTGAATAATGCTGCAGTGACCATAGGGGTGTAGGTATTGCTTTGAGATAGTGATTTCATTTCCTTCAGACATACAAATATACTATAAGTGGGCTTGCTAGATCATATGGTAGTTGTATTTTTATTTTTTTTGAGGAAACTCCATATTGTTTTCCACAGTCGCTGAACAAATTTACATTCCCACCAACAAAGCACAAGTGTCCCCTTTTCTCCACATTCTTGGCAATATTTGTTACTTCTTGTCCTTTTTTTTTTTTATAATAGCTACCCTAACAGGTGTAAGGTGACATCTCATTGTGGTTTTGATTGCATCGCAGGGTACTCTGGTTTTGATAGTTTAATGTGGGTATAAATTGCTATAGATTTTTAGAGCTGGGAGGTGCATTTGCATACCAATCAGGATTTGAGTCACAGCCCAACAACAGCTACATTTGTGTTTCATCTCACAGGGGACTGACTGCTTCTCCCTTGTGAAACATTCTGTCAACAACTGGTGGAATATTCGGTGATCCTGCTTGAGCCGCCAAGGCCCATTGCTTGCTTACTCTCTCAGCTCAAGCCCTACTTAAGTTTTTTGCAGAATATAGGATTGCCATAGGTGTAGTTGCAATGCCTCCTCCTGTCTACTTCATCTGAATGTGAGTTTCTAACTCAGATAAAAGATGAAAGTAGGCCTTGGGTATTCTCTCCAGGGGTGTAAATAGGGGGTGCCAAGAAATAGTGGCTTCTGTTAAGGACTAAAAGGCTTATAGCTGGCATTACTGGCCTTCGTATCCTCTGCACTCCTCACCAGAAAATTGGGCTGGTGACATCATGTTCTCATATAAACTCCAAGAAATTGACACTTGTATCTGACTGCCTAGTAAAATGGCTTTCATCAATCATTATCCTTGCCTAATAGCATAACGATGTTAATAACAAATAGTTCTCCTCAAAGACTTGGTATCTTTAATATAGTTAAGTGTTGGTCTGTGGCCATAGGTCCCCGTTCCTCCAACCCCCAATTGAAATCTCGTTAAGTCTCACAAGGTAGTCTGAGCTGGAACAATCAAGTGAAAAGCTTTGCGGGGTGGGGGAAGCTCACGGTGTATGTTAGATTTGCACAGTGTTGCAGTAGGTGGCGCTCTTTCCTCTGAATCCAAGCCAGTGTACTACTGCACTGGGACAAGGCACCTGTCACATTCCAGGCAGGTAGCAGCTTGCAGAAGTAGATAAAATGGGGAAATGCCTGCTAATTCACCAAAACCCAGATTTTTACCCCAAGCCTCAGCATTTGAAATTTTGAGTTTCAAGCCATGATTAGCTATGCGGGTAGATAAGTAAAAAAAAGTTAGCAAACATTTATACATATAACTTCAAGCTTGCCTTTTGGCCAAGGCGAAGGCTCAGCTTTCTCTTCTTGCAGCATTCTAGATGGTCAGAGATGCAGTATCGTTGTCGTCTTTTGAAACACAAAATGTATTCCTACGTGTATGGAACCTAAGATACAACTTATGTTTCACAGGACTTCTTGTTGCCTTGCACAGGCCTGGGTGTCAGCTCCACAGCCTGGCCACGCTCTTTCTGGGGGATTGGGTTTCACTGAGCTGAGCCGAGGCTATCCAGGGGTGGGGCAAAAGCAGGCTTACAGTTGTTTGTATGGAAAATAATACAATAATAAATAAATAATAATATGAGGATAAACTCTGTGATTTGCATATTCACAACTGTAAACCTATTTTCCCCACTCTATATAACAGTATCTATAAAAATGCACTATTTAGGAACCATTGTTCAATACACGGTTTTAATCCTCCCCCTTTCTTCTTTTCTTTATGTAGCTACATCCTTGTTTTCTATCTCTAGCTCTGATATCAGGCAGGGAGTCTGGATTAAGGATGATGTCTGTCTAGTGGGGAATGAATTGATTAAGAATCCATATTTTTTATAGACTCTTAGCATTATTAAAAAAATCGACCTTCTATATCATTGTATTCCATGTTCACTGCAGAAGAATTAGAAAATGTACTTAGTAAAAACAAAACAAAAACAATGCAAATCACTAAAATGGTATTATTTTGTATATTTCCTTCTCTCTGCCTCCATTTGTCCTTTTCTCCCCCTTCTCTCTCCTTTCCACTTATAACCTGCACACTCATACTCACACACACTTTTGTCAGTAAAGGCTGTTAGCTTCTGGCAAGAAGCAGTGCTTCTTATTTACACTGCCTAGGAATGTTTGCAAAGGTGGAGCAGGGTTTAGGAAAACTGATAAAGTGCCCTGGGGCTGCAGTGGGGAGCTCTTACTACACCTTCACCTGAGAGCCCTGCACTAGGAAAGGTAATGGGTGGATTGCTTCTTCCTTTGCCCTTTGGCTTCCAGTAAGTTCCATCAATGGGGGGCAGTAGAGAAAGCTCCAAGGGCTGAGTAGGGTTAGTCCGTGTGTTGATTCTGGGGCTCCTTCTGCACTAATTTACCAGGGTTGTCTGTATTCCTCCACTGAAGGCACAGCTACTGTTCTGGGCAACCACCTTCATAGCTCTTTCTCTGAGTTGTGGGAACTTCTCTCTCCCCTTGTCCTTTCATACTCCTTGCTCTTATTAGCTCTTGGTGGTTCTCTATTCCCTGAACCCCATTATCCCCTTTGTAAATAGTCACTTTAATAAACTCTCAGTTACCTAGTTGGAGAATGCTGTGTTTTCTGCCTAGGCCCTGACTGATACCTGTTAGAAATATAGTGCGGGAAACAGAGGTGAGGGGAACTGGATGATCTGATCCAAGTGCCTTTATTTGATGCTGCGCTTACAGGTGGGCTGAGTCTAGACTCACTGCAGCCTTTGGGGGGAGGCAAGAATGGGGTTTTTAAAAGAAAAAGTGTGGGGTTTGTGAGAGGGTAAGGGAAGGGTCAGTCTCCTGCTTTTCTGGGCAGGTACAGGCAGGACTTCCAAGGCCGATTAATTCCCCATACAACACCCCAATTTTACCAATAAAAGAAACCTAATGGAACCTATCTCTTTGTCCAAGACCTATGAATCATTAACTAGGCTGTAATTCCTATATATCCAATTGTCCCAAACCCTTACACTATTCTTTCCCTCATACCATCCTTCTTTACCATCCCCTTACACCCTGACTTCCCAAATCTGTTTGCCTTCACCTGGATGGATCCAGACACACACCTTTCCCAACAGTTAACCTGATCCATCCTTCCCCAAGGGTTCCGTGACAGCCCCTAACTGTTTGGATAGGCACGAGCCTGTGACCCGCACAACATGGGTCTCTCCCCATCTACTCTCCTACAATACGTAGATGACCTCCTACTATGCAGTCCATCCTTTTCAGACTCTCAACAAAGCACCGCTAAACCCCTAAATTATTTAGGACAACTAGGATATTGAATCTCAGCCCAGAAGTCTCAAATATTGCAAACTTCAGTCACCTACCTAGGCTTTGCCTTAACACTCACTGAGAAGGGAATGACACCAGGTAGGTGAACACTAATAGTCTCAATGCCAATCCCTACTAGTAAACAAGACCTCCTCTCCTTTCTGGGCCTGGCTGGATACTGTAGAAACTGGATTCCAAGCTTCTGCATTCTGGCCAAGCCATTATATGAGGCAATAAAAAGACCCCTACAGGAGACACTACCACCTGGGAAGCCCACTGAATGACCCTTTCAGGAACTAAAGGAGGCTCTCACCAAAGCCCCTGCTCTGGCCCTCCCTGACCTCCATAAACCCTTCATTCTATACACAGAGGAAAGACAGGGCATTGTTCTAGGTCTCTTAGAACAAAGTCAGGCCCAGAACTAAAGATTATAGTATATTTACCCAAACAACTAGACCCCACAACCCGAGGGTGGCCCATTTGCCTTAGATCATTAGCTGCAGCAGACACCCTCACCCTTGAGGCTCAACCAATAACTTTATATTTTCCTCGTGCTATTTCTGATCTAATATACAGTCAGGGAGAAAAAGTCGTCCACCCCGCCTGACTCTAGCAAACTTTCCTTACTCTACTACAAGCTCCTCACATAACAGTTGTGAGATGTAGCACAATCAATCCAGCCACTCTCCTCCCTTTGCCTGATCCACAACATAATCCCTGCTCAAGCTCTGAAGTTTTATCTAATCTCCTTTCTCCCTTTCCCCACATCTCTGAAACATCCCTCCCCAATCTGGATGATACCTGGTTCATTGATGGCCACTCCTTTGCCAGTGGTGGAAAAAGAAAAGCAGGATATGCAAGTCTCCCACACCGAGGTCATAAAATCCAGCCCTCTCCCTCCTGGAACCTTATCCCAACTGGCTGAATTTATGGCACTAATATGAGCCCTGGCACTTGCACAAATGAGTCAATAGTCACACTGATTCCTGCTATGCCTACCACATCTCACACTCACGTGCTGCAATCTGGGCAGAAAGGGGGCTTCTCACGATCACGGGATCACCCATCACAAATGCGGACCTGATCTCCAAACTCGTACAAAAGGCACAAGAGGTTTCCCAAATGGCAGTTACCCAGTGCTGAGGCCATCAAGGCACACTCTCTAATATTGTACTGGGAAACGAAAAAGCTGACTGGCAGGCCAAAAGAGCAGCAGCCATAGAAACCCTAGAGTGTGAGCTCTTAGCTATTCCCTCTAGTATTCCTCAATACACAACTGAAGAAAGAGAGTCAGTAACCCAAGGGGGCACAATATGGAAAGGGGCTTGGCTCACATCTGGATGGCTAATACTCCCCAGGAAACAGAAGGAACAAATCCTTCAACAGTTCCATGAGGCCCTATACGTAGGATCTAGGCCACTATTAAAATTCCTCACCCCTATGGCCATCTGCCCTCACTTGACCTCCACGCTGCAGAGCATCACCCAGCAGTGCAACATTTGCAGCCAGGCATCCCCTCAAGGGGGGATTGGACCTCCATCCTCACTCCCCGCCCACCAAATTAGGGGACAGATTCCTGGACAAGACTGGCAAATTGACTTTACTCATATGCCCCCCCGTTAAAAAACCGAAATACCTCCCTAGTAGACACCTTCTTGGGGTGGGTAGAAGCATTTCCTACCACCTCAGAAAAAGCAGCTGAGGTAACCTGCATCTGACCGGACCACATTGTTCCCTGCTTTGGGGTCCCTACCTCCATAGAATGATAATGGCCTTGCCTTTATATCTCAGATCACACAGGAAGTAGCTACCACACTAAACATCCAGTGGAAACTCAACTTTCCACACTGCCCTCAAGCTTCAGGTAAAGTGGAAAAGGCCAATTCCATCTTAAAAATGCAACTAACTAAACTATCTCTAGAGCTGCAGATGGACTGGATTTCCCTTCTCCCCCAAGCAATTATCAGAATCCAAGCCACATCTTGGGCGCTCACCTTCCTTAGCCCCTTTGAACTTATGTATGGCTGGCCCTTCCTAAGTGTTAACTTTCCAAATTCCCACCCCCTGCTTGGAGACTTCCTCCCCACTCCTCCCCTGACCAGGCAGCTCCCGCAGGAATAAGCTGACAAGGTTCTCCCTAAACCAGCAGAAGACACCCCAGCTCCTACCCCTCTGGAGCCGGGGGACTGGATCCTGCTGAAGACACCCTCAGAAGTGCGAGGGACTCTAGCCCCTTGCTGGGAAGGAATTTACCAGGTCATCCTCATCACACCCACAGCTGCCAAACTTCGAGGGCTCTCTCAATGGATACAGTCCTCCAGGCTAAAGAAGACCTCCCCCCCTGAATCCACCACTTCTCCAAAGACTGGTCTGCCTCGGTATTGACCAGAGGTCCTACACCTACCCCTTTGTGCCTAACTAGGGTCCAAGATTGTAAGAGACCCCCTCACCCTCCCGTAACCACTGTGTTCCCTCACCACACACTCTCCTCAGGAACCTGACCAGAATGTGTCCTGCAACGTGAGCAGTGCGGGAACTCTCGAGCATCTCCTTTGTCTTATCCCATTGCTCACTGCTGTTATTGTAACTCTCCCGGCCCTCTTAGCTTTCTGCATTATTCCCTCCTTCCTTCCCCAACTGCTCCAAATAATCCACACCCCTCACCTTTCCATGAGCAGTAAGCATTGCCCACCAGTTAGCATCCAGGCCTGCTGTGACCTCTGCATAAGCATCCTGGCTGAGATATTAGCACGGCAGTCCACCGAACAGGACGCGCTCCAAACACTATGGGACTCTGACCTCCAGGGGGCTTCCAGGACTATTCCTGGGGACTAGTTTCAGCATGGATGGAGTTAGATTGACCCTAGCTAGCATTTTCTTACTCTTACTCCCTCCCCTCTCTTCTTCAACCTTACCTGGGCCAGAAACCTCTTTTAACCTAGCAGTCCATATAGCCCATTCCCTAAGGTTGAATTACTCTATGGGTTTGCCTCTCCACCTGTAGGTAGGCGTATGTCCATCCCCTACCGCTAGGACAGTGGAGTAACATCTCTTGCAGTCTTGACTCTACAACCACCCACAAATGCTTGGGGGCCTCAGGTTACAGACAACTACCACAATAAGTTACCAGACACCTTCTCTGCCCACAACTGTCACTCTCCTGAGGGCCCTCTATTCTCTCACATCATTAATCACTTGTATGCCACCTACCCCTTCTCCATCATAAGTCAAAGGAGTAAGGGAAACCCAGTTGGCCTCCCTTAACCCAAGCCAGTACAATGGAGCTTCACAGTCCCACAACTCCCTCTCAGAAACATCTCAAGACTCTCCCTAACCTGGTCACCAAACCTTGAGATAGGTGGAATCCAAAATCCTGGAGACAAAACTGCTTTTTCACATATTTGCTTCCCAAAACCTGTGACTCTCACTGGCCCTATTGCAACACAGATATCTACCTACTGCAATGGCAGGCCAGCCAGAAAAGTTAACTCTCTCAGTCTTCTTCCCCAAGATGACCAGGACTGTCTCCGCCTATACCGAGATCGTACTGTGGCAGTTCATTATGGGAAAAAGTGGGGCTCTATCTATTCTGAATTTATAGACAAACCCTTCCAAAATCCCATCATCAACCCTCCTGTTGCAGCACCCCTAGCTGCACAAGGACTTGACTACTGGGGCACCAAATACGCTAGGACTAAAATACTTGATGGTAGATATGTCTCAATAGAAGCCTCGCCCATCCTGCTTACAGTATACAAACTTTCAGAAGAAATCCACCACTCTTTGGGGGTATATTTGATTTGTGGATCACAGGCCTATTGGACTCAGCTTCCAAAATGGACAGGGGTCTGCTCCCTGGGATACATTCTTTCTGACATATCAATCGCATGGGAAAATGCCTCACTCCCCTTTCCCCTTATTGGACAGGGACGCTTACTCAAAGGGGCGGCCTGTTGATCCCCATAATAGCATTACTAGGAGTTCTCTCCACAGCTGGGGCCATGGCAGATGGCACCTCCCTAAGTATTCATTACCAATTATCTCTAGAAACAGTGGAGGCACTGACCAAGATGGGGGAAACTGTAGCATCACTCCAGGAGCAGCGAGACTCCCTAGTAGGCATTGTCCTTCAAAACTGAAGAGGCCTAGATCTACTCACAGCATCAGAAGGAGGGACATGTCTGTATCTCAGTGAAGAGTGCTGTTTCTATGTTAGCAAATCAGGTCAGGTCCATCAAAACATTCAGGGTATACTGGAATCTGCATCTAAAATAAAAAAATCTGAGTTCCTTCATAAATCCTAGTTCCTGGCTGTCTGGCATTATTGTGGAAAAATTAACTCACATGCAGGAGACATGGCAGAGCATGAACTTTATTATTACGCGTGGGCTCAGAGGAGATGAGCTCTAAATTCTGAGCTTCGAACAAAGGAAAGGTAGCCTGTTATATACGTACAGGCAGTGGCGGGAAACTACGTGGCAGAAGCTGATTACAGAAGCCAGGAGCGGAAGTTAGGTCTAGCTACCTTATTTGGGAGACAAAGAACAAACACAGGGGCTTGGGATGAAGGTTACAAAGTACAAAAACATGGGAGCTCATGAAGTTCAGAGACAAAACACGGAGGTTGCACGTCATTTGCGCCCCCTCTGCAGGCGGGAGGTGTTTCTGCGGTTCAGCAGCACGGAGGTTGCCTGTCATAGCATAACCTGGCTACTGCCTTTTCTGGGACTCCTCCTCTCAATACTCCTACTCCTTATGCTTGGACCATGTATCTTTAATCTGCTCATAAAGTTTATATCTTCCAGGATGGAACAGTTCAGAAAACAGATTGGGGCAGTACTTGTCCTACGACATTATCAACTAGAGTAAGCGCAAGCCCAAGCACAGCTCATGGAGATGGCTTAAGGACAGCTGTATGACCGTTTCCAGCTGGAAGCAGTTCCAGAAGACAGAGCTTTACCCATTTACCCCCAGCCTTGGAAAAATAATCCAAAGCAGTCTGGATGAAAGGGTCAGGCCAGTTTCCCAGCCTGCCAGACTGCTCATGACCCAGTCAGGCCAGTTTCCCAACCTGCAGGACTGCCCATGACTCAGTTATCCCGACTCTCTTGGTAGCCCGCAGCTTTATAGAAACTCTCTCCCACCTTGCACAATAGACATCTGGCACCAGCCTCAATGCCTGGTGTTCAGACTGACCCTCCTGTACCTGGGAACAACCTGGCCCTTTACCTAACCCATTTTCCAGGCTCACATCCTGAAACCCTGAGGCACCTTCCCAGAAGAGCAGGAGATTAATCTCTCCCCTACCCCTGTGCTTTTTCTTTTAAAAACCCCATTCCTGTCTCCGCCCCGCAACACCCTGGGGCTGCAGTTGGTCCAGACTTGGCCCACCTGTAAGTGCAGATCAAATAAAGGTACTTGGATCAGATCATCCGGCTCCTCCCACCTCTACTTCTTGCACATTTCTAACAATATCCATATCTTTCATCAATTCTCACAATTTCTCAGCCATTTATTTTGATCATTGCTTCTACCTCATTCTCTGATTTCTCTCCTAGAATTCCAATAGATGTATTTTTAATCTCATCTCTTAACCTCTCAAATTTTCCATTTCTATCTCTCACTGCATTTTTGTACCAGGGTGGGCCTGGACAGATTGCTAGGGAGGGGCAAGGGACCCCAGAAGAAGCATGAGAGCCAGCACCTCCCCCGCCCAGAAAGGAGGGAGTTGAAGGAATTGCCAAAGGTAGCCTGGGATCGAAACTGGAGCTGGGGTTTGATAGGCTTCCATGCCCTACGGCAACTATAAACAAAGCCAACAGGCTGTGTGAACCAGTGTGCGGTCGCCCCAGCAGCTGAGCCGCTCATGATACAGGCTGCATTGAGCCTGTACAGGCTGTGGGGGCCAGACACTGCCTTGGGCGGAGATGCTTGTGCGCCTGTGCACAGCTGGGAAACTGTCTCTCCCTTCTGGAAAGTAATGGCCAGAAGAGAGGCAGAGACACTGTGCAGTTGACCAACATGGCGGATGTTAGCCTTTAAAGACAGAATGTGCAGGGAAACATGCATTCTTTCCCCTCTCCTCACTAGTCTGGTTATCTGCAAGGGCCCAAGTTCATGGACCAGTGGGCCTTGGAGGCTGCGTGGTCTGGGAAGTTCCCAGTGCCCCTCCCTGAGTGAAATGCAGCAGTCGCACTGGTGCTGTGTGGGCCTGCCTGGCCAGGCACACTCACGTCTGGTGAGCTGGTGGCCAGAGGAAAGGAACAGCGTGCAACAAGTGGGACTTCAGCTGGTTCACACAGACTCTGAAGGACCCCTGGGGCTGAACTGTGACCAGGAACCTGCCAAGCAGCCTGTATGAGCATGCTACAGACACCTGTGTTTCCCAGAGGATGGTACTTTTAAGTGGGGGCAGAGAGATGCCAGGTGTACCCTTGAACTTGTCTGGTCTGGCAGAGGGTGGCAGGGTTATTTGTCTTTAGGTGTTTTAATGGGAGTGGGGTTCTGAGGCAGAAATCTGCCATTATTCCCAAACTGTATTGCCTTAAATAAATAACCCCCTTTTTCTCCACCAAGCCTCTGACTCCAGAGTTTGCTTGTTGGTGGTGAGCAGTAGGACCCCATGGCTGTTCTGTAACATTGTGGATGATTCCTTCACAACTATGTTCTCATTAGCCATGTCCTAGCTGCCTTTTCCCTTGTACAATGTTACATTTTCATTTCTAGAAGTTCAGTTTGGTCATTTTGAGATCTTCCAGTTCTTTTTGCAGCATGTCTGTTTGTTCCTTAGGGTCCCAAGTCCTTTTATTTTATAATTATTTAATAGTCTCTCTCAGGTCGTTATATTATTGAACACACAAATCTTCCCGTTGGCAATGACTCCTGATTCTTACTCATGGTGACTCCTTTTCTCCTGTGTTTTGTAATTTTTTTATGTGAGTTCATTTTCATTCAGAATATATTTATTTGTTTGTGTGTTTGTGAGGCTCGGAATGTTCTGGATGATTTGGGATTTACAAGGCTTGTTTCAAATCAGTTTTGCACTTGCTTTTGCTGGAAGCCCCAGGGGTTTCACTTATTTGGAGTCAGTTTTGCATTAGTTTCTTGGCTGGAGATTTCCACACCACGTGGGCCATGTGAATTCAGACCCCCTGTACACGTATAGAACAGGCCCGGGCTTGCTATTCTAATGGGAGACATTTCCCTCACATACAGGTCACAGACAAGCTTTCTTATACCTTCCCTGAGTCGATGAGTGGAGGTCATTTCTAGCCCCACTTTACCGAGGGATAGCCCTTCGAGAGTCCTGGCTCTACAGTGGGGAAAGTGTTCAATTCCTGCTCCCTTAGCTAGTGCATTCTGAGACTAAGCTTCTTGCTTCTTCGTGAATGTTAAATCCCAGCCCTTTCTCACAAGCGTTTCACTTTGGTTTGAGGTTTCTTCTTTATTTCTGACAGCTGGGGACTTTCCTTTCTTTTAGGCTCAGCTAGGTATTTCTTTCAGTTCTTTACCTGACATTTCCATGAACTTTTACTGAGATTCCATGTTCACTTAACCAAACTATCCCTACATATACTTCCATAACTTGCTTTTCTATACAATCATGTCTTGATATGCAAAGATATCTACTCTCTATAGTTACCTCCTTTAATGACCACATAGTAGAAAGAGTCTGAAATAAAGGTTATTGGGGCTGTCTTCATAATCACATTTCCTGGGGTAACGTCTCTACTGTTTACTAGTTCTGGACCTTGAGGGAGTGGCTTGAACTTCTTATGCCTCTATTTCCTTGTCTGGAAAAGTGAAGATAATAACACATCTCCTTTGCAGGTTTTGTTGGGTTGCTGTTACAAATGACCAGCAACTGAATGGCCTAAAACAACAGAAGCTTCCTGTCTCACAGTTCCGGAGTCTGGAAGTCTGAAATCAAGGTGTGGGTAGAGCCATGGTGTCACTGGCCGCTCTGGGGGAGAACCTGTTCTTCGTCTCCTCTGCCTTGTGGTGGCGGCGGGTGTTTCTTGCCTGTGGCTGCACTATTCCAATCTCTCCCTCCATCGTCACAGTGCCTCTCCTCTGTGTGTCTATCTGGAACGCCCTGCCTGCCTCTCAGCGTGTGTCTTCTTTCCCGTGTGAATCATCACTGATGCTCACCTCAGCCCTTACCCCGTGGCTGTTGGTTTTATGTCTCAAGCAGGTGCCGGCCCTTGGTTCTCACCAACATCAATACATTTTTTACTCACTTGCTCAGTCCTACAATACGTTTAAACTAGTTTCAGAATTGCTTTGCTAAAACCTGTACAAGAACTAAATATATGAAGAGTTCAGGATTCGTTTGCAGCTCTTGCCATCCCCAATCTTACCCAAGACTGGAGGTGTACAGTAAAATACCATGCTCATCAGTGACTTGGACGCGTTTCTTGTTTTAGTTTTCCTCCTTAACTGTGATTGTAGAATTTCATTTGAAATACAATTGTTTCATTTGTTATAGTTTGCTTTTCAGTATTAGGGATACTTCTTTCTTCTCATCATTCTTGATTTCATTTTATTTTTTGAATGTGCAGAATATTAATGGACTTCTGTAAGTCAAAACTACACCGAAAGGCATAGTTAGTGAGGTGCAATTCCCTCTTGTTCCCTGCTGCCCCATTCCCCTCCCTCACACCTTATAAATAACCAGACTTCTGTTTCCCGTTTCATCTGTCTTGTGCTTCTTATAAATATTAATAGATATATTTGCTTTCTTAGTTCCGTTTCTTACACAAAATATGCTCTTTTACACATTGGTAAACTTCTTTCTTAATAGGAGAAGCAAGAAAGAAAGGGCCAGCTATCACTTCTACTATTTTCAAAATTCTTTTTTGTTCTCAGGTCTCCGTTTGGGTTTTCCCAATACCTTTCAAGGGTGAAGACTGGTTAACTGAGCTGGATGTGAATTTTAATGTGCCTATGAATCACCTGCGATCTCATAAATTTCTTTGGCGGGACTGTGACTCTGCATTTCTAGTAGATTCCCAGCTGATGCTGAGGCTGCTGATCTGAACTCCAGGCAACTTGTGGATGTTACAAGACTGGGTTGTGGGCGGTCTCCCTTAGCTCTGAATAAACTTTAGACCACAATTCCTGAAATGTCTTTTTAGAACCAGTACACATACTTGCCTAACTTGGATTGTTCAGTTCAGAAATGGAGCTTGTCTTCATGACCGATGCTGCATTTGGAGGTTCGTGGGACAGTATGCTGGAGGAGATAAACATGAAATGCTATTTTATATTTTCATAAAATGTAAAATATCTTTCTGCTTATTTTCTCCAGCTGTACCCTTCCTTCTTCTCTATCCAATGGTCTCATAAGTGACTGGTTTTCTGCAAAGAACTTCAAGGCATTTGAGCAAGGGTGTTAACTATTGAGTAAACACACCAAATTTGCTCTAAAAGGAAAAAGGTAGGCTGTGACTTTTGTCATGGTGTACTATGACAAAGGAAATGCTTTGAAATCCAGTAATTTAGGTTAATCTGTATCCTCTAGCTTTTGATCTTTGGGAAAAAAATGGTAATGTTTTAAAATTTATATTACCCAGATATCATACTTTTCACATACAGCACTCAGTTCCTCCTCAGAGTCCCCCCAGCTATTGTGGGGGACACTCGGGGCCCATCTGGGTTGTGCCCAGGTTCATGTTTGTTTTTGCTCATTGGTCCATTTCCTTGGGGGTTGATACCTGCATCCTTTCCATTGCTTTCCTCTCTCCTGGACATCTGCACACTAACCTTACTCTCCTCTTTTACACAAACAAAACAAAGGAGAAAATCAAGCGTATACATACATGAATACCTGAAGGAGGTCAGCAGCCCATTAGTCCTACAAAGAGTCAAATTCCAAATGCCATTTCAGGCTAATTCTACTCTAATTTGCTATTATGACATTAAAAAAATGAGCATTTCATTTATTCTTCACTTTAAATTAGGGTAGAGTTTTGTCCAGAAATTATTAAGCATAGTTGTTTCATCTAGAAAAGAGCGGCAGTGGTTATTCTGGACTTGTGGCTTCTAATTACTGAAATGACTTTGGTACTTACTACCTCCCCTGGCAAACAAAAAACTCAATTTATAATAAGAAGAGCCTGTGCCTTTTTAGTCTAGAATGAAGCTTAAGAAGATAACCAAACTAAGCCTTCTGTCACTGCATGAGGCTTTTCAGTCCTTACTGGACAATAGTTGTAATCTCCAATCTATTACATGTAATTCCAACATCATTTAGCACAGCCGTCAATCTGCCAAAGCAGAGCCCATGGGCTGAGCTTCCATGGAGACTAAATCATCTTCCTTTTGTTTTTTTAAAGACTTTATTTATTTTTAGAGAGAGGGGGAAGGGAAGGAGAAAGAGAAGGAGAGAAACATTGATGTGTGAGAGACACATGGATTGGTTGCCTCTTACATGTCCCACACTGGGGACCTGGCTTGAAACCCAGGCAGGTGTCCTGACTGGGGAATCGAACTGGCGACCTTTCGGTTTGCGGGGACGATGCCCAACCCACTGAGCCACACCTGTCAGGGCTCATCTTCCTTTTAAACGTGTCATCTGCACAGCGGACTAGAGGTCACTTGGAAGAGAACACAGGGGAACTTTGGTTTATGTCTTTTGGTTCCTGGCTATTCTCGTTTCATTAAAATACATATTCAATTTACAGACACATCAGCACAAGCCCTTCCAGCAAGTGCAAATATTTACTTAGGAGAGGAAAACAGAATAATGTCTGACCAGAGCTTTCATTTTCTGTGAGACTTTGATCTTACTTTTTTATTTGAAGTCCAAGGAGAATAATAAATGGAATTCCTTTGTAAAAGTGAGGCACAGTAAAGGTTGGATAAAAATTCAAGCTCAG
>PVJI01021866.1:0-26360 GCA_004026765.1 Micronycteris hirsuta
TGGGGAAGACAGTAGGCAGTAATTGCAATGCTGTGTGATAATTTTCATTATAGGTGTAAGCAGAGATGCGATGAGAGTGCAGAGCAGGGGCATCTAATGCAACGTGGAGAAAGAGGACGCAGTTCCTTAAGGAACTGATAGCTGAGCTGAGATAGGAATTAGCTATATATCTTTATTTTTGAATGGAAAAGCAAAACAGGTGTTCTAGAGGTGGAGAACCATATGTGCAAAAGCATAAAGAAGTGAAAGAGCATGCCATCTGGTCTTTCTGCCTTATTCCCGACTAGAGCAGATGAGCTCCTTCCTGCAGCCAGGAAGTACAACTTCCAGCAGCTCCAGAATCGCACTGGTCCAGCTTAGCAAACTCAGCGGAAAATGTAAATGCTATCATTCATATATAAGTACCTACCACAAGCCCCTAAATAGGTAAATTCAATACCTATTTAGATTTCCTTGGGTTCTCAGACATCTAAGATTAGGCCTGCAGGTGAGAATTATACACGTATATATGTTTGAATCAGGTATTCCTGAGATTGAAGGACCACAGGAGCAGACTGAGGAAACTGTGGAAAAGGCTGAGTTGGTGAGAGAGAAGCAAAAATTTGAGTCATGGTGAAGAGGAACTGAGGCACAGGTATAACTGGAATTGGCTTTTGCGTTGACTCTGTCACCATTTGCATGTGTGTGTGTGTGTGTGTGTGTGTGTGTGTGTCCACATCTATGTGTCTTGATTATATTGATCAAGTTAAAGGTCAATTATTGACGCTATTACAAAAGATACTGAAGAACGAAGGACAAGATGAAAAGAAACATCTTGATTTGACAATGTAAATGTAATTCCACCCTTTCTGGGAATTGTTTCCCATTGATGCTAGCTACTCTGCAGCACAACGAACCCTCTAAACATTACGAGCTATGCTTCAGATAAAATTTTTTGCAAGTTGCATTTGATGACAACAGTCAACTTTGTTCACACATGCTCAGCCTTACGGCTTGTCTCTCTGCTCACAGTTTTGAACGAGAAAGGAAAACTGCTGAGGAAACAAATACAGAGAGAGCAGATCACCTAGTGAGGCTCGTCTTGGCCTTCCCTGTCTTTTCCATGCACAGTCCCTTCACTACGAACTTAGTAGCTACATCCTGATTGGACTTTTCCCTGGAACATATTCAAACTTCCTAGGCGTGCTGAGAAAGGAATTGGAAGTTGATGGGAATGAGAAATGCCGTAATTACAGAGCGTCTTAATATTGAAAAAGTAATTGAATCTTTAAATTTATTTTCATTAATAACACAAGACACTGGCATTCTGGAACATAGCTCTCTTCTTCCTCTCCCCGCTTCTCCTCCCCCCCTGCTCTTCCCACCCCCTCCCTCTTCTCCACTTTTATCTTCCTTTCCCTTTCTTAATTTTGATCTTTATTGCTTGAACAAAACATAATAAATAATTTAAAAATAACATGTATTTAAGTAAAAATATTACAATCATTATGTAAAAATTAAGAAAAAAACTTGGCTGACTTTAGATTTTGCTCTTGTAATTACTGCTTCAAATGCCAGTGTGACTGTGGAGGGGAAGCTGACTTCTGCAGCCACAGCCTTCATGCTGCCATGGAAACATCTGGGCTGCGACGTTCACAGGGAAGCTTGTCATAAAAATTAACTTTGGCATGGGGAAATGACAGGGGACGGAACAGTTTGGGCTATGGGGGGTACTTCCATTAAGCGAAGTGCGTGTACACCTGTCTCCAGAGAGAAAAAAAAATACGGATGACTCTCTTCCTTGTGACCATTCTTAATTGGCTAGCAGAGGACTTCCCATTGGGTTAGAGAGAGTGGTCTCTGTTACTTTGCTTCTCCCACTGCCTTGGGTTTTATTTTTTATGGTTTTGTTTTTGTTTTTAACATATGCATTGTATGTGGTAATTGTTGAAAATATATATTGAAACCGCTCCTAGAAAATGGATTTTCTCCAGCATGTTAATTTAGCTGTACGTTCAATCAAATTTTAAATCAAACTATATTTCTCCTTCAGGGTAAATTCCTCCAAAAATCATCTCCAGATTTTGGCAGGAGTAACCTGACTGCAAGACAGAAAGAATAATGAGGCTGGGAGGAGGCAGAGGGAGGGAAGACCAGTAAATCAAGTGCCTGTCCACCTGGGTTTGAATCCTAGTTTTGTCCTTCATAAATTTGTGGACATGGACAACTAAGAAAGTATAGAAACTCTGTACTTCTTCCCTCTGTAGTATAGGGAAGGTAAACATAAAAGTGCAAGAAAGTGCTTTGTGAGTTATAACGTATTACGCAAGTGGAGGCTGTCATTAAAGAATTTAAGTCTGTGTAACATTTTTCACTTCCTCTTTACACAGAAAGGTCCTTATTTAGAAAGACTTTATAAAATAGTTTCATCACTAGTGACAGAAAAGAAAGAGAAAGATGTCTGTCCCATTGTAAAGCATAGTTAGGTCGTATTGTGAATTAAAGTATTAATTCACATCCATTCACTCATTCATTCATTCTTATAGATAGCTGAAATGTATTGAGATGCTAGTAAGTAAAAGGCGCTGTGCTCGGCAGTGGCAAGAGATGCTCACATAAGCTCTGCTTTCTCTGGAGTTTTCCTTTGACTGGGAAATTAAGGCAAAGAAAATCTACACAAATGAAAAATAAATTACAAACGGTGACTAAGTGGTACCAAAAAAACAAAGAAGGGAATTGGAAATGCTTTACAACAGGAGGAATATGGAGCTACATTGATATGATTGAGGAAAGACTATCAGAGGAGGTAAAACTCTAAAAGACGGGGGTAAAGAAAGTATTCAGGAGAAGCAGCATGTGCAAAGGCCCTGGGGTAGAGGAGATGATGGCTTACTGAGCGAGAAAACTAAAGTTAGGCCAGTGTGCCTGCAGCATATGGGTCAAGGGAAGAAGGGCACAAGTTGAAAGTGCAGAAACAGCTAAAGGCTAAATCATGCTGGGCCTTGGTAATTTTATTTCATGTAAAATTGAAAAAACCAAAAAACCTTTAAAGAATGGAGGAAATGGCTTCTTGGGTCATTCTACTGTGAGTCTTTAAGAGTTGGAATTCTAGAGTAGTTATTCTGAGTCCCTTAGCATGCTTGAACATATAAGTACAAAATAAATCCTGGGTACCACCACTAAGGGAAATCTGAAGATTAGGCTGAGTTCATTTTCCTGTCACCATAGAAGTTTGAACTGAAAATAAGAGATGGTTTTATTAGTGGAAGGTCACACTATCTTCCATTCCTACTGAATAGGACATTTATGATGCTGATGGTCTTTTGGAATTGAGGAACAGGGAAGAGCAGATCAAGGCTTTTCATCAGGAAGGTATGCATATAATGAAGTGAAATTCTTTGAACTTAAGTGCATCTAGGAAGGAAATATACTGTTAGAAGACTTTGTTAACTTTCTATAGCTTTTCCTTCTAGGACAGTTGAGAATTCAAAACACTGTTTTCAGCAAGAACATGAATAAAACTTTCTGTTCTGGTGTGCTTTCTGTTTTAAAATTGTGTTCTGGGCAGAAGCCTGTCACTGAGCAAGAAATGCTAATTGGACATTTGATTCATCTGGACAGCTGTGAATGGAATTTTTGCTAACCAGCAGCAGATGCAGACCTCAAACAGCATGGCAAACGGCCATTGGCATGGATGTGATGTTAGCTGCATGTGCCCATGCTCCAATCCTTGAACAGTTTTATTACATATTTCTATAAATTAGTCTTAGTGATTGTAAATGGCCAACCCAATCCATTGGCATGGAAGGAGAGAATCTGTCATAGCATTTATGATACTCCAAAGAGTGAATCGGTGGAATTAGATGGGAAATACTTGCTTTCCAGTTGAAAATGCAGAACAGATGCTGGCATTATTAACAGAACGCTGCCCACTTGCAGTTCGTGTCCTGGATGGAGCCGTGTGCCACTTGGTCTCCAAGCAATGCTTTTCGGTCTATTTCGGAATAAATGCCTTTTGAAATGAACTTCCCTGAAGCAGGAATTCAGTACATGCAGAAGATGATACTGATCTTTCTTATTTCCTTTTAAGTTTGATAAATTGGGGAACTGATTTTTTACCAGATGCTGGTTCATTTAAAGTGTAGTTATATTTAACTAGGATTGAAACTTGAAAATCCCTCATGGAATTTATAATGAACAAACAAATTCATGGGTTTTATCTCCAGAGATTTTTATTTTAAAAATTCCTCTTTGATGATTTTGATGTAGACCCCTAGTGGAGAATCCCTCGTCAAAACAAGACTTTAAAGAGATCGTTTAGGCTTCCCATGCTTAGTGCATGAACAGTCCCAGAATACTCACACATGACACAGTTCCCGCACTAAAGAAAGGCTGAGAGGAAACCGGAGGGCTTGGCATTTCCACATCCACTGGCCTGGGGGCCCCCCACAATGAACCTCCCTGTCGCAGTAAGAAATCAGGTCAGATTTCCCACTGTAGGTTCCCCGGTGGAAGTGATGGGCTGGGTTCCCATTGTGTGAAAGAGTGCCCTGGTCTCCCTCCCATTCTGTGTAAAGTAGAACATTTTCCATTGGTCACATTCATTTTGAGAGGAACCACATTTTCCTCTGTGTGCTTAAGTCTCTGGAGTGTTTTCTTCTGGGCAGAGCTTCTGAAGATCTACAGAGCAGCTCTCTGTCTTATCTGCACATGAGAATCACCTAGGGTGTTGGGTTTTAATTTTTTTGTTTATTTTAGTTTTTTAAATCATGCCTGCCCTTCCAACCACCCACCATGTCTGATTCAAATGGTTGGACTTGGGGTGTCTCACTGTCTTAGCGCTGCCACAGTGTTCCAGGTGGTTCAATGTGCAGCTGGATTTAAGAACCACTGGCCTACAGCACCCTAGTTTACCATTCACAGGTCTAAGGATCGGGATTGTTATATTAAGAATAATCAATAAAGGGAATTGTTAGCTGGATTTATTATACATGTACTGGAATATGTATATTCTTCATCATAACCGTATTATGACTTAGCTATTGGCATCTGCAGATCCAAGCGATTTGTCCAGTATCTGTGGGTTTAGACCTCAAACCTCAAACAGTGCTATTCCAGCACCTGACAGGGCTATTCTTAGAACATCCATCCTTTATTGACTGATCGATCGATTGATTGATTCATTTATTCATCAACTAATTATCGAGTACCTCCTATTTGCCAGGAATGGAGACAGGTCCTTGTGATCTATATCTATATCATCTATATCATCTAGATATATAGATATATCTTGTATATATAGATTAAACTATATATATGTATCTTAAAGGATCTCAGTTTAGCTGGAAGGAACAGATGTGCAAACAAATAGTCATAATATAATGTAATAAAAATTCAATGTAGAAGCAATGAACCCAAGAGAAAATCACAGAAGAATGCCTGGCCAATTCTCTGTGGTGAATAAGGGAACACATAAAAGTAAAATAGACAAGATGACCGGGTGAATGGAAGCTCAACAAGTACATACGTTACAGGGTTGGATAGAAAACTAGGCAAAGGGAAGATGTTTGCAAAGCCGTGAGAATTCTAAATAGCAGTGTATGTACTGTAAGCTGGACATAATTTGGTGAGGGTAGCTGGAGTATGGGGTATTAGTGGGGAGCGGTGCATGGCAGGCACAGAGAGCCTTGTCTGCCATCCTTCGGAGTATGATTTTGATCTACCACCAACGAAGCACTGTGGAAGGGGAGAAAGAAGCAGAAAAATTATGTGCCATCTTACAAAGTGCAGGTCACTGTGACTGACCTTCCATCCAGAGACAATCACATTATTCCTGAGCCAACCCATAGGGAGGGCATTCAGGCAAGAGATAAGCTACTCCAGAACATACAAACCATCCATTCACCCATTTAGTCGCTGAGCAAACATTTATCGGACACCTACGATGTGCCCGGCACTAAGGGTACAGCAGGATTTCTCGACGTTGGCACTGTTGCCATATGGACTACACTGGGGGGAGCTGTCCTGTGCACTGTAGGACACTTAACAGTGTCCTTGGCCTCTACCCCCAGATGTCAATAGCACTGTCCCTCTCCCCCACTCTCATGCCAAGTTGTGACAATCGAAAATCACCACTGGGACAGAGGCATGAATAAGGCGTCCCCCCTGCCCTTATGGAGTTTACAGTTGAATCCAGCAAAGAGATGCACATATAAAAAGCACAGTTTAGGGTAAAATTACATAAAAGATATAAACTACTATGAGGGCTTATAAGGGATCGGCAAAAGTCGGTTTACAGTGGTGACTATGCGAAACACAGAGTTTCTCGTATTACTACTTTTTAATTATTGTATTATTTTTCATACAACTGTAAACCTACTTTTGCCAACCCTTTACAGAAGGGAAATAATGTTTCCATTATGGTAAGCAGGGAATCTTTATGCAGATGAGAGGCCTCTTTAGACAGTGGCCAGAGGGGGCACGTTGCCCTCACCCCCTCGGTCACAAATGGGGAACGAATGCTAGGTGGCAAAATCAAACAAGTGGACTAACCAATCTCTACCATCAAGAAATGTGAGTGCAATTATTCTCATCATCAATTTCCCAACAAGATTTAAAGCATCCTAGAGGGAAATAACTATGTCTTACATTTTTCCCCATAACTTTGTAGCACTGAACATATTTTCTTTCTGTTATCACTTCCAACAGCACACTTGCTTTATTCTAAATATCTTATTCCTTGATGCCACATTTGGCCGGCCTCAAGTCATCTTGTGTCTCTTTCCCAGGCAGGCCCATACTGAAGTACAGTGCCTCTTGAGCCCCCTGGAGCAGTTAGTGAGTATGAATCAATGGGCTGATTATGAAGATGGGCTGTCGTTGTCTATTATGTTGAAAGGCAGCATGGGAAGGTGGCCTGAGCTGGGAAGGCAGAACACCACAGACAGCGCAAAATGTGACCCACCACTTCCTGTAATTCAAGGACAGCAGCTGATGGTCAAGCACGAAAGAGAGGGTAACAGAGTCAGAGAGTCAGAAACTGGGATAGACCCAGAGAAAAGACGAGAGAAGATCAAGACAGGTAACTATAGTGAGTCTTCCAACGGCCCCAGAAACATACATGGGGAATGGGTATTACTTAGGTAAAACTTGCCGAGGGACTACTATTTTGTATTTTGACAAAGTGAAAAGGATCATTCTCTGTCATAGCTCACTGAAATAATTTCTCCTGGGACATACAGATTATGTGTTATAAATATATTATGTATAGACACACACATAGGTACCCCTGGACCACACAGGCCCCCTTTCATTGTGAAGTGCCCTCTCTCCAGTAGCCTGGGCATCACAGAGCCAGCTGGCGATGCAGAATCTTGGCTCCCACTCCGTACTTATGAATTTGATTCTGTGGCTCACACACACATGATAGTTTGAGAGGCACTGCCCTTGGGTGTTCAAAGATCATTAGAGGGAAAACCAGAAGACTTGGCTTCTAATGTTCCCTTCGCCACTCTCAGCCACGTGACTCTACAAATGGCCTATTCCCCCAGAGGGTCAGCATCCCTGTGGGTAGAGTGGGTGGGATGCATCTACACTCTTTGTTTTAGGAGTTGGTGGGCAGGATCAATGAAATTTGGGTATGAAAGTACTTTGAAAGCTGGAAAGGGCCCTGGAAACGGAAGATCTTCAGTGGCTTATGCAGGAAGCTGGAGAGGAGACCATCGCCTATGAGTTTTTACTGCTGTATTCTGTCTTTCTTGCTCGAGTAAACTTCATCATGTGTGAACAAGTCAGCAGAGGATGCCTTTATTTTTGAACATGTAAATTTTTTTTTGTCGGCTCTATTTATTTTCCGAGGGCATCACTGTATTACATTAATGCTTCAAGTTGTTAACCGTATCAGCTGGCACTGCAGGACCACTCAGAGGCACAGGGTAAAAGCTCAGGGGATCGCATGGAAATCACCATCCAAACCCAATGCTGGGTCTCTCCAACCCAGAGACGTGTATTTTGTCTCCTTTTGGAGGGAACGGATCCATTGTTCCCTCCTCTATCTCCAAAGCTTTTAATTTATGATATAACTTGGCATTTGTGCCCTTTGTTTTGTTCTTCTTCAATGGATTTTGAGGTCTGAGTGGGCTAAGACTCTTCATAGTTTCTTTATTATCTCAGTCTCCTCTGTGCCTATTTAGCACACAGTAGGAATGCAAGAGATGTCTGTGTAATCTGTGTGATGGAGGAAAACACAAAACCTATCATTTCATCCTTATTCATTTATTTGTGGCATCGATGGAACTTTCGGGTAAGCAATCTGATAGCTGTGTCCGTACTCTCCTGTAGCGCCCGTGAAAACGCTCCTCACATGAGTACGCACATCTTTAATGGATGTCTTTTCTCATAGCTTGTGAGCTCTCCGACAGCAGGGACTGCCTCTCTCACTCCTCCCCACACATTCAGGACTCAGCACAATGTCTGTCACACAGCAGGTGCTTAATAAATATCTGTAGAATTAAAGTGAGTGATTTGACATAGATTCCAAGTTTTGAGTGCTCCGACTGCTATATTATGATTTACAAGAAATATGTACTTGGTCATTCAGGTGATACACACACACACACACACACACATCTTCACTCATGGTCCCTGCTTCATTGCCCCTAAAACCCTTGAAAAAGTCCTAATTGATGAGAGCCATAAAGGTGTCTGTTATGTTAATGAGGCGACTTTTGGAAAGTGCCCAGTGTTGGGGGGCTGGTTGCCAGTGGAGCCAACCATGGGAGCAGAGGGTTGTAACTTTCAGTCCCAACTTCCAGGGAGGGGAGAGGGACTGAAAGTTGAATCAATCATCAATGGCCAAGGGGTTGATCAATCATGTCTGTGTAATGAAGCCTCCATAAAACCCCACAAGGACAGAGTTTGGAGAGCTTCTGGGCTGGCGAGCACGTGGAGATGTGTGGAGAGTGGCATGCCGTGAGAAGACAAGGACGCCCTGCACCCTTCCCACGTGCTTTGCTCAACGCGTCTCTTCCCCTGGCCGCCCTAAGTTATGCCCTGTTGTAATAAATTGGTGAGCTACTAGGCAAAATGTTTCCCTGAGTTCTGTGAACCACTCGAGCAAATGAATCAAACCTGAGAAGAGGGTCATGGGAGCCTATCGTTTACAGCCAGTTAGTGAGAAGTACAAGGGACAACCAGGACTCGACTCGGAACTGGTGTCTGAAGTCCCAGGGAGGGGTCATTAGGACCTCCAATCTACAGCTGGTCAGTCAGACACACAGCTAACAACCCAGGCTTGTGCCTGGTGTGTGAAGCGGGGGTGCGGTGGGGTACGGGTGGAGGTGGTGCCCAAAGCAGTGTTGTAGGACTGAGCCTTCAGTCTGTAGAATCTGCTGCTGTCTCTGGGTGTCAGAATTGAGCTGAATCGTAGGACACACAGCTGGTGTCCAAAGAATTACTTGTGCTTTGTGGGAACACTCCTCCCCCCCGACACTCACTTGGCAGTTGAGTCTGGAAGCCTAATTTACCTGTCTTTGCTGTTTCTTTCCACAACCAATTTATTTCGACAGTAAACCTTGCCCAGTTGGAAGTCTGGCCAATTTCCTCCCAGTATAGGAAGTTTCCTATCAGTTCTTTTCCCCTAGTGGCCTACTGCCTGGAGCGCAGGAAAGAAACCCTTATTATTGCCTACTTTCAAAAATGTGTGATAACTTACCTCCTCTAGTGACAAAAATGATGCCCATTCTCCCTTCTCCTCCTCTCTGCTGAATAAGAATCATAATAGGTAGGCACAAAATAGATAGGGGGAACTTAAGAATAGCATAAGAAATGGAGAGGCCAAAGAACTTATACACACAACCCATGGACATGAACTAAGGGGGGCACTACTGGAGGGAATGGGGGTACCGGGTAGAGCGGGGCACAAGGAAAAACGGGGCAACTGTAATAGCATAATCAATAAAATATACTTCATAAAAACATGATGCCCAGAAGGGTAGGTGGCATGACTAAAGTCACAGAGCTACTAAGAGGCAGAATGTCAGCCCAGGACAAACTGAATTTAAGGTCACTCTATCCACAGATTAACATTGCCTGTCCGGTGAATGAAAGTCTTATATTGTCTCTCTGCATCTGTTCTTCAAGGGAGAAGCTCTGTCTGAATAGGGGCCATAGTGTTTGAAATAAGTGATATTCTAAATTTCATTCCTTGCATACGCTCATTTTCAACAAAAATCCCTTCATAACCCAACCTTCACTCTTCTGCACTAAGGCGACTCCTTCCAACTGGGGCATGTAACTTAACCGTGGCCTCATTCCACCTTCCTCAGATCTAGGGCAGTGATGGTCAGCCTGTCCATCTGGTTAGTCCATTCACCTGGTGGTAGGAACTCGGGTAAGGCTCATAGCAAGCTCTGATGCAAATGTATTTGGATTTTCAAGAAACATTTTCCTCTCTCTCAAATAAACTACCTCTCATTGGCTTCCACTCACCCAGGACCTATTCAACTCACGTATTTCATAAAGTCTAAGGAGTAAAACGGTTATCAGCATACTTATTGTCTGGCTGTACATTCTCTGATTATTTAAAATATGTTTTCTCATTATTTACATTTTATTTACTCTAAGTTTTTAATTGAATTTTTGAAGCATCCCTTCAACATTCATTCACCAAATATATATATATTCAATGCCCACCTTGCATCAGGTACTTTGCTAGGCACAGGGAATGCCCAGGGGAGAAACCACAGGCCTTGGCCTCAAGTCTAACTCATTCCTACGAACTGTGCCCATGTCTGCCTGACGAGGCTTTCTAGAGAAGGGGGCTGTGATGAAGACTGGATGGAGAAGAATGAGCAAGTCCAGAAGCAGCCAGGAAAAGTAAGAACAAATATAAAAACAACCAATTCTATAGTCCAATAAGTTCTTCCCATGCACTATTATTCAGTGCCTTTAAGAAAAAAAAAAGGAATTTTTTTAAAGGAGAGAAAAGGTGTGTCTGAAAACATTCAAGGTCAGAGTTTTGCTCTGAGCAGATTCTGACAGTTTTTTTCTGTCCTGATGAAGTCATTTTGTGGAAAAGAATTCTGCACTTCAATTGCCAGCAAAAAGCCACCAGGATGCGCAAAGAGGGAAGCCTTTCATGGGGTCCTCTAAAGTCAGGATTGGTTGCAGTGCTTTTGACTGAGACAAATGGGACAGTCTGGCCTCAGAGAATGGAGTGGCCACCATGCTGAAGGGCCCTTCTGCTAATGGCAGTGTCCTCTCCAACCAAGCCACATGGAGTGCTAGAAAGATGTATGTGTGTGTGTGTTTCTAGACTTCGTGCATTTTTTTTCCTCTGGGAACTTGGGTCAAAGCTACACTGGGCGCTCTGGTCAAACCAGATGGATAGCTTATTTTAAATGAGGCCTCACCATATGATTTATTCATTGCCTCATCTAACACAGAGAGTATCTAGTCTAAACTCCTCTTTTTAGAAGAGGAAAATGTGACCTAGAGGAGTCAAGCAATTTACCCAAAGTCACACAGCTGATTAGTGCCCAGACTGTTAAACCAGTGACCTTATAATAAGTGCTGACATGCCTTATTCAACATTCACTAATTTTTTTCATTAATAATTATTTACTGAATGCTTATGGTATGCTAAACACCTTGTTAGGCTATGGGTTATTTTCAGTGGGAGACAGTGTCCAGTTGTGACTTTAACGCCCACGGCTGATGGGTCTTGGGCTAGTTGCATGACCTCTCCCAGCCTCAGTTTTCCCATCTGTAAAATGGAGGGGATGCTAGTCCCTGTCATAGGGGCATCATGAAGATGAAATGAGATAAGGTCTGCTTAATACTGAGTTCACTATGATGATTGAGTCCTTCTGGGCTCTCCTGTCAGAGCAAAGATATCTGTCTGTCCTAAGATGGTCATGAAAGGTTTATACCCTCGGTGGGCTTCCATGCTAAGTCTCCTTTATCCTTGACTGAGAGCTCCGGAGAGCTGGAGCTCTTCTCCCTCATGGCCACCCCCTTCTTAGATACTCCATCCTCCTCCAGGCTCTGGCAGCTGCCTGTGGAGGGAATCTGGATGTGTTCTCCTTACAGCTGCATAACCTTGGGAGGGAGCTCTGTCAGTGGTAGGCCCTCATTTCCTGAATCCATGTAGAGAGGAGCAGGGGCCAGCTACTGGATAGCATACCATCCATCTCTGAGCCCAGCCAGGTTTGGGTTGGCTTGCGAGACCTGGGACTTGTCATAGCATGTCTGGCATTCTAAAAATGGGTTCCATACAGCCCTGGAGTTAAAAAAAAAAAAAAAAAAAAAGGCAGCACAGCACATCAGCCCTTTGGCAAGAACCAAGGGAGGAGTTCAGTTCGGCACATACTTGGCCGTGCGTGTTCCTAATAACATAAAAGAATTTTCTGGGCTCCTTCTGAAGCTTGATCACCTCTAATGTAATAAGTCATCTTCTGGGCAAGGGTTTTGCACATGCATGAACATGCTGCTTCTCTGGTTTCCTTTTGCAAATCATATCCTCCGAGGACGGGTGCAACCTACCCTTGTGCACAACCAGCTGGAAGGAAAACAGGCCATTCAGTGTGCGTGAATGATGGCATTCCATGCCCCGATGGGAGGCAGCAGCTTCAGCAGAGGGCTGGAACAGATGTGCGAAATACTCTGCGTCGGGCGGCTCTGGCCATCAGCAACTTCCTTAGCATCACAGCCATTGAGACTGGTTTGAATGGCTACCTTTTGTGGCTCTTTGTCACTTGAGGAATGAACTCTTTTTATTTTGGATCTCTTACAGAAATTCTGAAGGATCTTATCTTGAGTTTTTTTTTGTTTTTTGGCATCCATTAAATGAGGATGTAGCTTGGAAGATAAGGAAGAGAATGAATACAGAGAAAGAGACTTTTGTAGCAGGGACTTACATGAGAGAACAGTAATTCCCTCTTATCCATGGTTTCACTTGCGTGGTCTCAGTTACCTGTGGCCGACCATGGTCCAAAAATACTAAACAAAAAATTCCAGAAATAAATAACAATTCATGTGTTAAATTGCATGCTGTTCTGTGTTGTGTGATGAAATCTTGAGTGGTGAGGCATCGTAGGATGTTTCACCTCTAAGTATGATTTTTGTTGTGGATTTTTTAAATAGGTGCCTCTTATAAGATTAAGAAAGTTCCTTCCTATTTTGAGTTCACTATAAAATTTTTAAATCATAAAATGACTTCTATTAAATGCCTTTTTCTGCATAGATAAGAATATGACAATTAGCCTTTATTTTGTTAATGTGGTAAGTTAATTTCTCAATTTTTTGAATATTGTAATAATTTTGTTTCTTGGAATAAACTTTCCTTGGTCATAATGTATTAATCTTTTTAAACATTGCTAAATTTGGTTTGCTAATACATTGTGTATAATTTTTGCATCTTCATGACTAAGATCATCTTATGATTTTTTTTCACTTCTTGTAATGTTCTTGCCAGATTTTGGCATAAAGGCTCTGCTGGCTTCCTGGCACGTTTGGGAGTGCTCCGCTTCATGCTGGTCTCTGAAACAGTTTGTGTGTAGCTGCTACGAGTTCTGTATGGGTTTGGAAGAACATTTTGGTGAAACTATTTGGTCTTGAGTTTTCTTTAGGAAAGTTTACAATTATGGATTTAATTTCTTTGATGCTGTAGGATGATTCAAATATTTCATTTTTCTTGTACTAGTTTTAACAAATTGTATTTTTAATGTAAATTTTTGTATTTTATCAATATTTTAACTTTAATAACCTAAAACTGGTATATTTTTTTCTGGCTCTTTTAATAGTTGAAAGATCTGTAATGATTATCCTTTTCTTACCTAACATTGGTTCTTTTAGACTTTTTTCTTGATTAGTCTGGGTAGACAGTTATCAATTTCATTACTCTGTCCAAAGAATCAAGTTTAGTTTTTGTTGATTCTATTATAAGTTTGTTCTCTCTTCCCTTAATTTCTCCTTCTGCAATATTCTTTTTTATTCTATTTTCTTTGATTATAATTTACTCTATTTCTAATTTCTTGAGATGACTGCTTAGCTCATCATTTTGTCTTTTTTTTTACAATGCATACATTTAAAAGTAGAGATTTCCTATAACATTTATCCTATAAGTATTTTTATATCAAATTTTCTTGATCTTTCAGTTTAAAATATTTTCTATTTTTAAATTTTAATTTTTTTCTTTCAATGCATTATTTAGAAGGATATTTCTTAATTTTCAAACATATTGATTCTTAGTTTAATTGCCTTGATATTAATTTAGCTATACTCACTTTTTTCAGTTATTCTTTGCATGGTATACCTTTTTTCATTCTTTTACTTATAACATATTTTGCTGTAAATTTTACAACAGAATGATTTCTGTGAACAGTTAACAGGCTTTGTTATAAAGCCAATCTTTGCCTTCAGTTGGAGCATTTAGTCCATTTACATTCATCACTGATATATTTGGTTTGAATCTATCACTTTACTGTTATCTTTCTATTTATGACAATTAATATATGTTCCTATTTTTCCTGTTTCTTGTCTTCTTTTATAGTGACTGAATTTTTTCCATTATTTTATTTTCCCTCTTCAGTTGGCTTTTACTTTTACTAATTTTTTGGTGATGTCTTAGACAGTTTGGGATGCTATAACAAAATATCGTAACCTGGGTGGTTTGTGAACAATAAAAATTTATTTCCCACAGTTCCAGAGTTGGAAGTCTGAGGTCATGAGCCAGCACAGCTGGACTCTGGTGAGAGCCCTCTCCTGGGCACAGAGGGGAGACGTCTCCCTGCAGCCTTACCCGGTGGGAAGACAGAGACAAGACAGGCTCTCTCGTGACTCTCACAAGGGCGCTCACCTTAACCGTGAGGGCTGCACCCTCATGACCTCACCTAATCCTAATGACCTCCCTAAGGCCCTACCTCTTGCTGTCACTGCACTGGGGAAGAGGACTTTAACATGAGAATTTTAGAGGGTGCAAACATTCAGTCCACGACAAGGGGTTGCCCTGGAGTCTATGCCATGCATCCGTTACCTGTCCATGGCTGGTGTTCTTTGGCACCTTTTACCCTCTTTCCAAACTGTGCAAAGACCTCGCAATATTTAAACTCTACCCTTCCTTTAACTCACACACTACTATTGCTGCATATTAGTAAGTTCACAGATACTTAGAACCCTATGAGACATAACTATTATTGCTTTATACAGTCAATATCCATTGAACTCTAAGCATATACTTACTCTTTGATTGACATTTCTTCCTTCCTTCATCTCTAAATTTCCATCTGGGATAATTTCTTTTGTCCTAAAAAACTTTAATATGCTGAGTTTTGCCAATTTTTATTTGTCTGAAAATATGTTTTGGAAGGCCGTATTGTTGGGTATAGAATTCCAAGTTGGAAGATCTCCCTCCCCTCATCAAGTACTCTGTAGAAATCATTCTATTGTCTCCTGTCTTTCATTATTTCTGTTGGGACAGTTATCAGTCCCTTTTTTCTGTTTTAAATGTTTTCCTTTTGTTTTTGGTTATGAGTTTTACTATGATATGTTTAAATATGAATTTCTTTGTATTTATTCTGCCTGAGGTAAGAATTCTTGAATTTATGACAATGTATTTCAGTTTTGGAAAGAATTCAGCCAATGTATATTCAAGTATTTCTTCTTCCCCATTCTTTCTATATTCTCATTCTGAGACCCTGATAACACATATGTTAGCCATTTTCAGTGTCTTTCATACACCATTAAGTCTTGTCTATATTTTTATCCTTTTGTTCAATTTTTCATGATTCTAGATATTTTCTTCTGTCTTCCTGTTTTAGGTTGTGTTTGATGCTATTAAACACAACCATGAAGTTCTTAATTTTGGTTACTGTATTTTTTTCGTTCTAAAATTTCCTTGTCATTATTTTTGTAGTTTCCATTTATCTGCCATAATTATGAATCTCACCTTTATCTCCTTCATAAGCATTGTTATTCTGAAGGCTTGGACTAAGAAGTAATTCTATTATTTAGAACTCCTTGGATCTTCTGTTTTCTGTTTTGTCTTGGTTCTTCTTTCTTGACTTACCTTCTCCTTGTGCCTTGTTCCTTTTAATTCAGTGTTGGGCATTGCGTGATAAAAATTAGGGGGGGAATCTTATGATGATGTTCTCTTTCTTCAAAGAGTGTTTATATTTGCTTATGAAAGATGGCTATGGGAACTAGCAATCCAGGGTCATATTAATACAACTTCATGGACTGAAATGATTTGAATCATGGCTTCAACTTTTTAAAAGATTAATATTCTTCCACATTACCTTTACTCATAGGATATCAAGACGCCTGACTTCCAAAAGTTTGCCAGTGCCTCTTTGGTAGACTCAGGACTCCAATTTTGTCTTTCTAATTGTAATTAATTTGTTAAAATTTCTGTTCAGTCACTCAGATTACCATCTACCTCTTCTGAAGCAGCAGATATTCTCAGGGTAAAAGAGGTCCAATTGTGGACCTTCCCTCTGTTGGTTTCCACCTTCTTCGAGATATCAGTCTCATAAGTTCTCACTGCTTTTTTAGGTTTCCAGTAACTTGAAAATGATGAAAATAAAATGTGATCCAGATTTTCTAGTTGTTCTCAGTGAGACTGTTGGGTGAACTACTTATTTCACCATTCCAAAAGCTATATAATTATCTTAAAACGAAATTGCCCCTCTCTGTGCTGCCTTAGAGAACCAAGCTGAAGAACTGGGTCCATGCTTGGGCTATGGGTTCTAAGGTGAATATAACATTCCCCAGGGTAGGGGCAAGGTAGTGGCAAAAAGAGTTGTGAGAGCACTCCAAAAAGCAAGGTGAAATTTAGGTAGAAAAAAACTCCTAATTTATCATAGATGCTTCTATTTTCTTGTAATAGATTATTATAATAACATTCAGGTTTTAATTATTTTCTATCTGGAACCACAACTATATTCTAAAGAGGGTGGTTATTGATGGTGTGAATACTTTTTCAAATCTGCCAAGCACCTTGATAGATTTGGATATTCAAGAATGGAAGAAAAGCTGAGTAAATTTATAAAATAGGAGAAGAATTTAGAGTTTTATGTAGCAGTCATAGAAGAAGGAGGTGAGGGGAAAAGTTAAGAAAGATAGAGGCCAGTGTGATAGAGGGTATGAGCTTAATGGTGTAACTCCTGCACCTACACCATTTATCTGCCTCTCTTTCCCCAATCTTCAATAAAATAAAATAAACTCCCATTTTACAGTAGAAAGCAGAAGGTGAACTATTGTGTTTGCTGACATGATGTAGGGTGAAGGCTTGGGATGGAAACCTAGAAGAGGGATTTGCACTTCTCCGGGCTGCACGAGCAGACTACGTACCTATTATGGTTTCTCCTCCTGCCTAGAGTCTCTTCATGGGAAACCCCCTCAGTGTAGACCTGGGCTAAGGCTACAATTCCACATTACCATTCCCACCATGGTCACAGTGAGGTGTGACAACCGGAAGTGACAGGAGGCTCAGTGACCCAGGAGCCTAAGAACCTGCATTCTAATTCTGATTCTGTCTCAGATGGTTGTAGAGTTTGTTGCCTTACCTTTTGAGTGCCTGTTTGCTCATCTCTACAATGGAGTTGGATAAGACTGGTGGTTTGCAATCCTTCTCTGAAGAATCCTTTGTAAAGTGAAACCTTAAATGGAAGCATGCATACATAAAGAAAGGAAAATGGACTCCGTTTGAATGGAGGGCCAGGCAGGTGGCACTCTCACCTGAGCTCGCTTCCTCACTCCACAGCTCCTAAGGCGGCCCCTTAGAGGGGGGTTTGATAACCAGTGGACTTGATGGTTCCTTTAGTTCCAGCTACCGCCTTACACAGAGAAGAACGAATGTCACCTTCAGTCATCTGAAGACGATAGTGATTTAAGGAAAGATTACTTTTTCCCTTACCAAGGTGAGAGATGGAGAGTGGGAAGGAAGCTCGCCTTTATGGAGGCCTTATTAAGTGCTAGACACAGAACTAGGAATTTTCATTAACCTTCCTAAAGGCTATGAGGAATTGGCATTATGCCCAATGGAGGGAGCGCCTGAAGCTCAGAGGTGAGTGTCCGGTTCAAGGTTACATGGCTAGTATGTGGCAGGGCTGCTTTTCAACCTCAGCTCTTTGCAACTCCACTATCACACATGGAGCTGGTGCATAGGAAATCAGGCACCTTAGAAAATGAGATATAAGTTTGAGTCCAGAAAAATGCCTTGGAACATTTTTTAGTATGTGTGTGTGTATATATATATATATCTCATATATCTCATTTTGCCTTCAGATTTAAACACGTTTATTTTCTTGTTCTTTAGTGTGATATGGGAGAGACTAATGAGATGACTCAACCCAAGGATGTGGCTTCTTTCAATTTATAGTCTAAGCTCTCCTTTGCTTGGTTACCCACACCCACAGCCCTAGCCTAGAGGGCTGGAAAGAAGCTGTTAATGAGGGGTGTGTGTGTATGAGCGCTAGGGCTCAAGATGTGGCATTCCCCTATTTCCAGATTACTGACACAGATTCCTGTTTTTCTCAGGAGTTTTAGGGAAAACAGTCCCAGTGGCTAGAACCTTTGCCATGAATTGGATGTGTAAGATGCAGAAAATTTTTCTGTGGGAAGAGAAAATTGTTTGTGGCTCTCGCTGTCATTAGCATTATACTGACGGCTGTTTCTGGTTCTAAAGCGCTATGACACAGCAACTAGACAGACGTAGAATGCTGAGTGCCCAGTAAAAATGACAGTAGCAATAACATCGCTAACAAAGCACCAGACAGTAAATGTGATGGTTCAGTTTGTCGGTCAACTTGACTAGGTCATGAAGCACCCAGACATTTGGTCAAACATTATTTCTGGCCATACAGTGGGGGTGTTTCTGGATAAGGGTAACATTCGAAATGCTAGATTGAGTAAAACAGACGGATCTATCGATGTGGCTGGGCTTTACCCACATGATGGAAGGCCTGGCTAGAATAAACAGCTGAGGAAGAAGGAGCGCTTTATTGTTACCTGTTTTTGAGCTGGGGAGTCAGTTTTCTCCTGCTTTCAGACTGCACCGTGACTCCCTGGTTCTCAGGCCTTTGGACTCAGACTGAAACGGCACCTCTGGGTCTCCAGCTTGCAGGTGGTGGGCTTCTCGGGTGCCAGGACTGCATGAGCCTCTGGGTTTTGAGTACTCACAACAGTCTGTCTACCTTCGCCCACCCTGTGCGTATCCCCGACTGGCTCTCCTTCTCTGAGAACCCTCATGCAGTGTGTGATTACTGGGTGGCAGGCACTGCGCAGGAGGGCTGCCGATAACTTCCCCTTCAATGTGATCGATCCTCTGTGACCTTGCAAATTCAGTCTTCTTGTTATATCCATTCTGCAGATGAGGATTAGAGCAGTTAAGGACCTTTGCCAAAGCCATAGCTTAAGTCAGGGGACAGGAACACATCCACAGTCACGTGGCTGTGAGTGAGCAGGTCAGTGAATTGATCGGAATGTATGTGCTCAGGGGAGATGATGGTGCCCACCCTGAAGGGCTGTCGGTGGAATTAAACGAGGTGATAAGTATGAATTACTTGAAACAGGGTGGGACACACCGTAGGGACTCAGAAGGAGCAGCTTGTGCTGCTAGTGTGTTACAAAACTCAGAGGCTTTGATTTGCAGTTTGTGGAGAACAGATGTAAATCCTCCAACATATTACACCACTAACATCTGAATTTCTCATTTGTTCACCTCTATTAAGCTCCAATGATATTTCACATTATCCTGGGGGGAAGAGGCGATGACTGTGGCATTTAAAATTCTGCACAACCAGGGCAGAGGGAGGAGGCGGACTCCTAGAACGAAGGCAAAAGCCTGGCCCGGCCACGGTTAGACAATGCCAGGCGGTCGCACCTGAGGAAGCTGAACAGCTGCCAAGGTCACCAGGAGGCACTTTGTTTCCCAAAAGGTGTTTGGTGTTTCCTTTCGCTCAAGCATGTTCCTTCTGCTCTGATAACCGTTGTCATCTTCCATCACAATAAGAGATGTCAGAGGGATTTTTATGGGCATACGGCATTAATTTAGTTTTCCCTCTGTGGTCATGGAGAGTGCAAAAATGAGAACCAACCCACAGCCCTGCTCGGCCATTTATCAATTCATCTTCACTGCCCAGTGACCACGTGCCGCCCAGTGGAAGGACAGGATCTCTATTTGGAAGGCCGTGGGTGCTGGCTTGGAGCTGCTTCGTTCTCAATTTCCTCTCCATCCTTCGGGAAATGGGTCAGAGGACTACACAGATTTCCCTAGGAAACGTTTCCTTTTCCTCATGACATTACTCAGAATCACGAATGTGCTCGACAGTTGCCAGAGGCTGCTGACATCCACCCACTGCTCGCCACAGTCTGGGAGGGAGGCTGGACAGCCCTGGTGATTTCCGTCATATGGGTGACAGACAGGTAGAGGCTCAGGGATGTTGAGACTCTTGGGCTCAGTCACAGGAGGGGCCACATTGAGGAAACACCCTTCACCCCTGTTCCCTGCCCATCCAACCAGCCCATCTTGGAGAGCCTTTAAAAATTTACACCATCATCCTGCTTCAGATCTTTTGCATTCCTCAAACTTTTCTTAGAATAATGCCAAACTCTAAATGTGGCTTACAAGTTCTTTCCAGATCTGGCCTTGCCCCCTTCTCCAGACCTGTTTCAGGCCATTCCCCTTGCCTCCATCACACTGCCCACCCCCAAAGCGATGCTCTGGCTCTACCACACTCCACAGTATCACGCTCCCTCTCACCTCCCTGCCATTGCTCAGCGGGTTCTCTCACCTTCCCACTCCTCCACTTACCTGGCTAATGCTAATTATTTAAATATCCTTTTAGACATAACTTTCTCCAAGAAGCCCTCCTGGATTTGTTGAGTCTGGGTTAGATTTCTCCACTCTGTGCTTCCGTCACACCCTCTTCCACCCTCTGCTGGGGCTCTCCGCCACTCCTGCCTGGCTGGAAGCTCTGTGACGGTAAAAACTGAGCGCATCTCATCCACAGGCAGCTCCTGTGCCCCTAGAAGGCAGGCGGGAACTATCCACCAAGCCATGAATGTTTATGAACTCATTCTGATGGTATTTCTCAGGTAGCAGATCTCCGCTTGCATCCTAATCAGGAATCTCTGGATGACTCCTTCTGCCGCTAGCCCCCGTCTGCTCCCACAGCCCCAGGCGGAAGTGGAGCTCTGTGGGCTGCCTCCCCTGGGTGCTCCTGCTGGGTGTTTTGGGCAGGCTTCCTTCCAGCAATGGAAGCACCCCAGGGGCAGGGACGATGGGAGGAGAGCAAGGTCAGGACAAACCCCCTGACTTTCTGCCCCTTCCGGCTTTGATGCAGTGTTCTAAGAGCAGCTGTGGCCTCCACAACTACAGGCCCAGCAGGGGCCTCCTCCCCCGGCCCCCTGGTTCCGGTTCCCATCACATCTTCCTGTAGCCCTCAGTCCTACAAGTAGAAACGGTTTCTAACTATTGCCAGTTTCTGGGTGCTTCACCACCACTTGCTTGTGCACCCTCACCACCCATCTAGAAATAGTGTCTTCATTTAGACTATCTGTGGCAGCTTCTATCTCCTGCCAGCTTTCTGACTGATAAAATCCTCTACTTGGTACAGGTAAAATTATGAATTTCAAATTCTCTGGGATGGTTTCTGGAAACTTTACATTCTTGGAGGTAAGTCTCAAGACAGCTTCAGATTGCTGCCTTATCATAGAGACATAGACAAGAATTTCCAGAAGGTTTTGCAATAAAATTTCCCCTCTCAGCTTAAAGTTTAGCATTTCCTCCTTGAGCATCAGCAGGTGTCTTCGGCTGTGAAAAGTCACGCTGTCCCAAGCGGATCTGGTGTCTACACAGCTATGTGACTCAGTGGTATTGGAAACCTCTCCCCTATGCTTAGCGACCACTGTTCAGAGTTCTCAAAATTCCCTCACTTCACTCTGACTTCCTGTCATTTGATTCCCAGAATGGTTGTCATGTGAAGGTCACATCCACAGTCACACAGAGTCTGTTGGGCTGCAGGGACATTGGTGTGAAAGTGGTTGTAGGTGCTATGGGGTTAGGCATTTGTACTTTCCTGTAAGATCCTGCGGTCTTATAAGATTGTTCTAATAGAGCCAAAGTTATGTTCTCTAAGTGCGACGTGTGGGAGGGGCTGAACTGTGATTTGCAGATGCCTGGGATCCACCATAACTAGAAGGAAGCAGAGAAACTCTCAGATTGGAAACACCCTGGCTTAGGATCTGAAATTAAATCACTCTGTGGTCTAGGCCAACCTTAATGGACCCCAAGGCAGGGGAGAATTAGATGTGTGTGACTGTTATCTAGGTAAAATGTGAAAAGATTAGACTTAATACAAGAAAATATTTGAAAATCACATATCTGACGAAGGAGTGGTATCTGGAATTTACAAAGAACTCTCAAAGGTCAGTTGCAAAAAATCCCCCAAAACCCCATTTAAAAATTGGCAAAAGATCTGAATGGACATTTCAACAAAGAGGATATATGGATAGAAAATAAGCAGATGAAATGTTGTTCAACATCATTAGCCACAGGGGGAATGCAAACTTAAACCGTGATGAGATACCACTACAGATCTATGAGAAGGGCTAAAATAAAAAATACTGACATTACCAAGTGCTTGCAAGGACATGGAACAACCGGAACTGTCTTACACTGTGGATGGGAATGTAGCATGGTACAGCCACTGTAGAAGCCAGCTTGAAAGCGGCTGGAAAAGATAGGCAGGATAAAGTGCCCCCCCCCCCGCCCCCCCCGCCCCGCCCCGAAGATGCTCAGGCGCTAAGCCCCAGATCCTGTGACTCATCACCTTCAAAGGCAAAGTAAGTTTGAAGATATGATTAAGGGTATGGACTTTGAAAGGGTGACCCTATCCTGGGTTATCTGGGTGGGTCTGGCCTAATCATGTGAATCCTTAAAAACCCATCTTTCCTGGCTGGGTTAGCGGTGTGACAGTGAGAGAGGGTCAGAGAGAGGTGTGGTGTGAAAGGGACTTGACTGGTCATTGCTGACTTTGAAGGGGAGGAAGGGAACCATAAGCCAAGGAAGGAAGCAGGGGCTTCAGTTCTACGACCGCCAGGACCTGAATTCTGAATGTGCTCAGAAGAACTGAAGGAGCAAGGAAACAGCGTCCCCCCTACAGCCTCCAGGAAGAAATGCAGCCCTGCGGACAGCGTGGGTTGAGCCCGTGAAGACCCAGGGGCTTCTGGCCTATGAAACTGTGAGATGATAATATGTGTTGTCTAAGCCACTGAATTTGTGGTGATTCGTTATGATATCAATAGAAAATGAATACACCACATGATCAAGCAATCCTGTTTTGGGTTATTTCCCCCAGAGAAGTGGGATGTTCACTCACAAACCAATCAACAAATTTTAGTTTTTTAAAACTACAATCAAAATACAAACACACACCAACACATGAATGTTTACAGCAGCTCTATTCATAATCACCAAACTCTGGAAACAACTCAAATGTCTTTCAGTGGGTCAATGAATAAACTAACGGCATTTAGCCACACAATGGAAAACTACTTAGTAACAGAATGAATGAATGATTGATACGTGTTAGGACCTGGATGAATTTCAAAGGCGTTATACTGGGTGAAAGAAGCCAGTCTCAGAAGGTTACACATTATATAGTTACTTACATATTCTCTGAACAGTAACAACAGCAAGAACAACTACAGTTACGGAAAATGAAGAGGTGATTACGAAGCTCTGGGGTCATTTGGGGTGGGGAGACAGAGCAGGAGGAAGCTTGTGGGGGAGATAAATCCATTCTGTATCTTCATTATGGTGGTGGTCAAATGTATCTAAGTATGGGTTAAAAATCCATAGAATTATACAGCTCCCCCCACACCACCAAGTCAATTTTCTGTATGATTAGTTAAAAAATATTAAATAAGTAAACCAAGACTGGAACAACTCAACAACAAACCGAAACAGACCTCAGCAGCTGACGTGGCTTTCCGCACTGTGGCCTGGGGATCTCGGGGCCCAGGGGCTGTGCTACACACGGGTGGGGGGTGGGGAGCAGCCACTTGCCTTTCTTTGCGCCTGGCAGCTCCTCAACATTTTTCTAAGCGCATGAAGAGTTACATCAGGGTTCTGGAGACTTACCCGAGCTTTTCCTTCTCCCTGCAAAAGGAGGGGCAGGCTAGCACAAGCTTTACGGTCCTCCAGAGCAGGTAACTGGGACTGAACTCGGCCTCTTGCCTTAGGTGCAGGGTACCAACCGCCCTGGCTCACCCAGGACTGAGGGGGCTTCCAGGAAGTGGGACCTCCAGCTTTAAAACGGGGAAAGTCCCAGGAAAATTGGGACAAACTAGTGACCCTGACATGATTTGAGTCACATAACTAATCAGTGCCTCAGTTTTCTCACACGTAAAACTTCCCCAGGTTATTGTGAGATGCCAATTTTGAATCATAAATTCTGTAAAATGTGAGTTGTGGTATTATCAAAATTTAAAAAAAATCGAGATTTAGAGTCAGTCTTAAAATGTGCCAGAAGTGGAAGTTATCCAAGGACACCATGCGGCTGGAGTGTGTGTGCACTTGTGTGCGTCACTGCAAACACTGTTGAGGTCACAGCTTCAATTCTGTGACTCTAAGAATATATGGACCCAAGAATGTTAACTTTCATGCTGGGTAACCTGCTCCCCGGGACGTTTTAGTCACCCGGATCCCACCACAGTCCCGAGCCGTGATGCTCACCCGCAGCGGCACCCTGGAATCACCTCCGCTGCACACCAGAGCGCTTTACGACACGGGCGTTTGGGACCCACTTGCAGAGATTCAGACTGAATGTGTCTGGGGTTTGGCTAGGCTTTGTGAGCTTAAAAGTCTTTGCAGTTGATTCTGATGTTCAGCTATGGGTCCCTTAAGACAGCGAGCCTGGGCATCACCCACATGGGCCACTCGGAGGTTTGTTCTTACTACTGACCAGATGGCCAAATGGTACTCACCGTCTGGAGAGCTCACTCCACGAGAGAGGAGTCTGAGGTGCCTCTCCAAGGGGGCTGGCTTCTGACCTCAGCAGGACCAGGACGCACATCTATGAAGAATGAGCAACAGCGATACCAGTCACCCAGCAGTGTTACCACTATAATTATTACTTTTTTTTTTTTAACGTAAAGAGGGCAGTTCTGGATTTGCGTGGGGTGGAATATCAGTTTGGCTAGGACTGCTGTACCTGAGTCAGCAGGACAAGAACTCACTTCTACCAAAAATGACAAACAGTGATACCAGTCGCTCAGGGTAGTTAATACCATAATTATTACTTTTTTTTTTTTTTTTTTACTGTAAAGAGGGTCATTCTGGATTTGGGGGGCGAGGCGTATTAGTTGGCCAGGACTGCTGGAACTGAGCGGTTTGGACAACACACTTTTTGTCTTGCAGTGCGAGAGGCTACAGCTAAGAGATGGGGGTGTGGGCAAGGCCCTGCTCCCTCTGCAGGCACTAGGGCGGGCTGGATCCTGACCTCTCTCCTAGCCTCAGGTAGCTCCCTGGCTTGTGCACCTGTCTAGTTTCCACGTGTGTTCTTCTTCTTGCGTGTCTGTCTCCAACTCCCCCTTTTATAAGGACACTAGTGATGTTGGACTACAGCCCGCCCTAATGACCTCATTTTAACTCGATTTCCTTTGTCAACAGCCGATCTCCAAATAAGGTCACATCCTGAGATACTGGGAGTTAGGATGCAACACACAACTTTCAAGGGGACACAATTCAGTCCGTAACAGGAGTTAGTTTCCATGTAGATGGCACCATGTATCTTATTATGTGCATTCAGATGGACCGTGACGCACTATGATGGGACGCGGTCCAAAGGGCCTGGCGTCCAGCCCAGCATCCGGCGGGGGGGTGGGGGGGCGGCTTCCCTGGTTAGCAAAGAAAACCCACTGGGGAGGCCAAGTCACATGTTACTTCTTGCTGATAAGTCAATCATCTCAGTTCAATGTTCTAAGAATAGTAAGATTTTTTGGAAGGATTTAGCAATTCCCCCAATAGGAATATCCACGCAAAGCCTTGAATAGCTATTGGTCAGGAATGTGTTAAAAGGATACTTTCATTTGAAAGGTGGTTGGACTAGAGGAACTTACAAGTTCACATCGACTCTTAAGATTTTGTGCTTCCTGCAAAGATGTTATTCAGAGGTTAGCCTAGTGTTTTGGGGGGAGAGTCTGCACCAGATACAATGTCCAAAGGAAAAATACTTGTATCTCGTACTAAGAGTTAATGTAAAAATTCCTAATGATGCATCAACTCTGCTGGAATCTATTGCTATTTTTTACCACACAAATGTTTTCAATGGAGAGAAAATGGGTCTCGGATCTTTGACAATGATGAGACATTGATG
>PVJI01021867.1:0-26421 GCA_004026765.1 Micronycteris hirsuta
GTGAAATGGGGAACATAATCCACCTCCTAGATTGTTAAAAGAGCATGTAATCAAAAGCCCTGCTCTCAATAAGGGCCGTATAATAGGCACTTGATAAATGCTAGTTGTGATGGTGTTCATCCATCTGTCTTCCTGATATAAAATAACAACTTAGCAAAAGCTGTTTCAAACAAGACAGGATTAGAATGGCGTGGCTGCCAGTTCCATTCAAGCTGATCTGAGGAGCTTTGAACCAGGGAGACTTGTCTAGGTCAGACTGCACTTTGTGGGAGCATCAGCCTGGTAAACAAGGTTACCTAGGAATGCTACTTTGGTGTCTCACTGGGTCGTTCATGAGAATGAGAGTGGCATGCATGGACCCACGGGTAGTAGATTCAAGTTCCAGCCCTACCAAGTGCTGCATTACAGTCTTCAGCCCTTTCTGGGCTACAGTGTCCTGTCTTTAAGAGAGACACCACAAGAGGTGATTTCTAATGTCTCTGCTCCATGAAAACTGGCTGGGTTGTGTCCATGATTTTTGGTCAATCTTTGGAGTAGATTCTGCTTAAAGAAATAAGTGAAAAGCAAGGTCAGCAGTAACCTGACAAATCTTATTTGTGTGACAAATGAGACTTGAAACTTGGGTGTCTCATCTCTGCCTAAGTACCTCTAAATAATTCTTAGTTTGTGTTGAAATATCCTTGCTTCTTATTCTATAAAATTCTTATTCTACTCTATTATTTATTCTTGCTTCTTATTCTATTCTATTATTCTATTCTTGCTTCTTATTCTATTTTATTTTATAAAATAAGAATAATTATAGCTCTCTTATGAAAGGGGAAGGACTACATTACTTGGATTAAGCATATATATATATCTCTTAAATATATATATCTCCACCATTAGGGTAGTATAAATACAAGGTTTAAAGCTACTTTTGCCCCATTCTATGTGTGTGTGTATAAACATATATACACACACACACATATATGTTATACATACATATATTTATGTAATGTGTGTATCTATATTTATGCTCCCCTAGTGAATTATAATACTCAAGGATAGGAGGAGTTTTTCTTTTATTTTCTTTTTGTTTATTCTCTATATTATTTTGTTTTTTAATATATTTTATTCATTATACTATTACATTTGACCCATTTCCCCCCTTTATTTCCCTCTGCCCTGCACACTGCCTCCTACCAGCATTCCCTGCCTTTGGTTCATGTCCACGGGTCATACACATAAGTTCTTTGGCTTCTACATTTCCTCTACTATTCTTAACCTCCCCCTGTCTGTTTTCTACCTACTGTTTATGCTACTTATTCTCTGTACCTTTTCCTCCTCTCCCCTCTCCCCCTCCCCCACTGATAACCCTTCATGTGATCTCCATTTCTGTGATTCTGTTCTTGTTCTAGTTGTTTGCTTAGTTTGTATTTGTTGGTTTTTTTTAGGTTCAATTGTTGATAGTTGTGAGTTTGTTGTCATTTTACTGTTTATTTTTTTTATCTTCTTTTTCTTAGGTAAGTCCCTTTAACATTTCATATAATAAGGGCTTGGTGATGATGAACACCTTTAACTTGACCTTATTTGGGAAGCGCTTTATCTGCCCTCCCATGCTAAATGATAGCTTTGCTGGATAGAGTCATCTTGGATGTAGGTTCTTGCCTTTCATGACTTCCAAACTTCTTCCCAGCCCCTTCTTGCCTGCAAGGTTTCTCTTGAGAAATCAGCTGATAGTCTAACAGGAACTCCTTCATAAGTAACTGTCTCCTTTTCTCTTGCTGCTGTCAAGATTCTCTCCTTATCTTTAATCTTGGGTAATGTCATTATGATGTGCCTTGGTGTGTGCTTCCTTGGGTCCAACTTCTTTGGGACTCTCTGAGCTTCCTGGACTTCCTGGAAGTCTGTTTCCTTTGCCAGATTGGGGAAGTTTTCCTTCATTATGTTTTCAAATAAGTTTTCAATTTCTTTCTCTTCCTCTTCTCCTTCTGGCACCCCTATGATTTGGATGTTGGAATGTTTAAAGTTGTCCTGGAGGTTTCTAAGTCTCTCCTCATTTTTTTGAATTGTTCTTTCTTCATTCTGTTCTGGTTGAATGTTTTTTCTTCCTTCTGGTCTACACTGTTGATTTGAGTCCCAGTTTCCTTCCTGTCACTGTTGGTTCCCTGTACATTGTCCTTTATTTCACTTTTCATAGCCTTCATTTTTTTCTCTACTTTGTGACCATACTCAACCAATTCTGCCAGCATCCTGATTACCAGTATTTTGAACTGTGCATTTGATAGGTTGGCTATCTCTTTGTTGCTTAGTTGTATTTTTCCTGGAGCTTTGATCTGTTCTTTCATTTGGGCTTTTTTTTTTTTTTTTGTCTTGGCTCTCTGGTTTTGTAGTTAACGGGTGGAGCCTTAAGTGTTCACCAGGGCAGGGTAACCTCTGTCATTGTATTGTGGAGCTGTCTGTGGGGGAGGTGTCCTAGAGGGAACAATGGTGCTTGCTCTGCTCTCTGCCAGTTTTCAGTCACCTCCCCTGCTACCCACAAGTAAATTGGGCCCTTCTGTGCCGATTCCCCGGGTGGGTGGCTTGTGTACATTCTAGGACCCTGTGGGTTTCTCTGAGAAACTCTCCTGTGAGGGTGGGAGTTCCTCCCACTGCTGCCACAACCCCCATAGGTGTTTTCAGTGAGAGGTTTGAGGCTTTATTTCCCTGAGCTGGAACCCTGGGTTGCATGGTCTGTCTCGCTCCCCAGTCGTTCCTCCCAGTTTATCCACACCTGAATGTGGACCACCTGGTCTGCCAGCCGCCGCTTTGATGTGAGTCCTCTCCTTCTGGCTGCCTGACTCCACCCCTCCTACCGGTCTGGGTGAGTGTTTCTGTAACTCCTTGGTTGTCAGACTTCCATATAGTTTGATTTTCTGTCAGTTCTGGTTGTTTTTAAATTTGTTATTGTCCTTCTTTTGGTTGTGCGAGGGGGCACAGTGTGTCTACCTACACCTCCATCTTGGCCAGAAGTTCTCTTTTATTTTCTTGATGGGATTTAGCACAGTATTGGAGTCCCGATAGATGCTAAATTAATTATGAGATGCCTTTATCCGATATGAACTCAATATTTTCTTTACATACTCAATTTTTAAATTTACCAAATGACTTCCTACTTTCTGTAACATTACAGAATATATTCAATAAGAGTATTTTTTTTCCTGGCATGCTTTTTTCATTCGGTATGTGTGTTTCCAGGTCCTTTTCTAAGCCTGTTCAGCCTACATCCTTATATATATACTTACACTTACACATACATTCGCATAGGTTTGTACTGCCTTCTGTTTGTCTTTAAAAGTTTTTAACCAAAAAGTGACAATGTCATACACATTGTTCTATAGATAGCTTTTATTTTATTTTTATTTTTACTTTTTTAAAGTGATTCTTACTTTTTAAATTTTTTTAAAACATTTTTTATTGATTATGCTATTACAGTTTTCCCAATTTTTCCCCCTCTATCCCCCCTCCACCCTGCCCCCCAGCCCTCCAGCATTCCACCCCCCTTAGTTCATGTCCACGGGTTGTACATAGAAGTTCTTTGAGTCCTCTGTTTCCTATACCATTTTTTATCTCTACTCATCTACTTTATGCCTACAAACCATGCTTCTTCTTCCCTGTACCTTTCCCCGCTATTCCTCCCTTCCCCCTCCCCACTGAAATCCCTCCATGTGACATCCATTTCTCTGATTCTGTTCCTGTTTTGGTTGTTTATTTAGTTTTTGTTTTCATTGTTTTTCTTTTATTTTAGGTTCATTTGTTGATAATTGTGAGTTTGTTGTCATTTTACTGTTTATATTTTTGATCGTCTTTTTCTTAGGTAAGTCCCTTTAACATTTCATATAATAAGGGCTTAGTGATGATGAACTCCTTTAACTTGACCTTATCTGGGAAGCACTCTATCTGCCCTTCCATTCTAAATGAAAGTTTTGCTGGATAGAGTGATCTTGGATGTAGGTCTTTGCCTTTCATGACTTGGAATACTTCTTTCCAGCCCCTTCTTGCCTGCAAGGTTTCTCTTGAGAAATCAGCTGATAGTCTAATGGGTAATTTTTTATAGGTAATATTCTCCTTTCCTCTTGCTTCTTTTAGGATTCTCTCTTTGTATGTAATCTTGGGTAGTTTCATGATGGTGTGCCTTGGTGTGTTCCTCTTTGGGTTCAACGTCTTTGGGACTCTCTGGGCTTTCTGGACTTCCTGGAAGTCTGTTTCCTTTGCCAGATTGGGAAGTTTTCCTTCATTATGTTTTCAAATAAGTTTTCAATTTGTTGCTCTTCCTCTTCTCCTTCTTGCACCCCTATGACTCAGATATTGGAATGTTTCAGGTTGTCCCAGAGGGTTGTAAGAGTCTCTTCACTTTTTCAAATTGTTCTTTCTTCATTTTGTTCTGGATGGATGTTTACTTCTTGCTTCTGTTCCAAATCATTGCTTTGAGTCCTGGTTTCCTTCCCGTCATTGTTGGTTCCCTGAACATTCTGCTTTATTTCACTTTGGGTATCCTTCATTTGTTTTTTCATTTTTCAACCAAGCTCAATGGCATTTTGATTACCAGGGCTTTAAATTCTCCATCAGATAGGTTGGCAATCCCCTCCTTGCTTAGCTCTCTTTCTGAGGCTTTACTCTGTTCTTTCATTTGAGCCATATTTCTTTGTCTTGGTGCAGCTGATAAGTTGTAAGGGGGCGGAGCCTTAGGTAGTCACCCAGGCAGGGCAACCCTCTTTGCTGCACTGTGGCACTGCCTGTGGGGCAGGGACCAGAGAGGGAACAGTGCAGCTCGCCTGCTTGCCTCTAGTGCACTTTTCAACGGACTCTTGTGTGCAACTGGGAGCTTCTCCTACTGCCATAAGCAACAGCCATAGCCCACAGCCACCTCTAAGTCCCCTTAAGTCATCCCCTCCCATGCAGCCTGCTGAGCTCAGCAGCCAGCTCTGCCCCCAAGGTCCACCACGTCGCTGCAAAGCCCGTACATTCTTCCTCCTTACTGGTTTGGTTTTTCTGGTTGATTTTTTCTTTAATTCCTTTGTTGTCGGAGTTCTATGAAGTTTGATTTTCTGGCACTTTTGGTTGTTTATTGATTTCAGCATGGTTGTTATCCTGCTTTTGGTTGTACGAGGAAGCAAAGGGTCTCTACTTATGCCTCCATCTTGGCCAGAACTCTCTGATTCTTACTTTTTTTTTAAGGGTTTATTTATTTATTTTTAGAGAGAAGGGAAGCGAGGGAGAAACAGAGGGAGAGAAACATCCATGTGTGGTTGCCTCTCATGTGGCCCCCACTGCAGACCTAGCCCACAACCCAGGCATGTGCCCTGACTGGGAATCAAACCGGTGACCCTTTGGTTCACAGCCCGTGCTTAATCCACTGAGCTACATCAGCCAGGGCTATAGATAGCTTTTTAAAATTAATTTTATATATCCCATAGCTGGCTGTATCTGTTTCATAGAGAAATGTACTATAACTTTTATCCAATTTTCTACAAATAAACATATAGGTCATATCTATCTATCTATCTATCTGTCATGCCAATCTAAATGATGCTGAAATAAAACTTTTAAATATATGTTTTGGCCACTTGTAGGCATTAAATCTTAGCTTAACCTAGCTGTAGCCTTTGTGTGTTGAATCTGTTGGAAAATTATGTTGGATTCCAAAGATAGACTTGGCTTTTAGCGACCTATCAAAGCTTCTTTATCTCCAGCATAATGCTCAAGTGAGCAAGGCTTACTGAACAGCTGCCACCAACCCCAGTACCCCCACATGGACCATCTTATGGGCTTCAGCAGACCTGACCATGAACACAGTGGCTGCTGACTCTGGCAACCTCTGTCTCTCTCCCACAGACATGGAGGGCAGGGGTGGGTTCTCCTGCTAACCATACATAGACAATTTTAGCAACAGCTTGCCGGGCATCTGTTTCACCAGCTTCTTAATCTCTGCACCATTAGTAAGTGACACCATAAATAAGATCACCGGTGAGTGCCTGGAATCTTGGGATGGGCCAGGAATTTGACCTGGAGATTCTGGAGGATCTGACAAGAGCGGTCTTGTGGTAAATTAATATCTGTGACAAAAAAAAGGGTGACTCTAGCACATAGCTGAGTGGACACGCAGGTTTCCCAGCCTGGAGGTGCTCCATAAATAAGATAAAGTTTCCTGACCTATCTCTGGGATTATCTGTAGTCATGGTTACAGCATGTGGTAGCTACAAGTCCTTTCTGGGGCTTCAGACTTCAGACTTTAGGCCAGAGGTTGCAAACTGCTGGTATGTTGTTAGTAAACACGCAAAATGCTAAATATTAAAAAAAAATATTTACCAACATTTAAAAATTGGGAGATTTTACACAAAAGTCTGGATTTTGTGTATCTCTTGGGAAAAAAATAAAGGAAGATCTGTTGACATTGTGGCCACCATTTCATGTAGCACACTCTTCAGAAGGGTCATGAGCTCTTCAGTTTGACAGTCTTCATCTGGTCTGCCTCCCTGGCCTTTGGGTCTATAACTTCTGGCCTCTAGCTTGGATGTGGTGACATTTATCACTCAGAAATTATGTTTCTATGTATTGCTAAGTAGAAGAGGTAAACTCTCACACAGTATGAATTTACCGGCAACCTTCAGTGCTCCTGACTCTCAAGTATTTCCTTCTTTCATCTACACAGAGGGCATTAAGATTCACTTGATGATAAGTAATAGCCAAAATTTGTCCTAGCAGATCTGTTATCCCTATCTCACAGATAAATAAACTGTGGCCAGAGCAGTCAAGTAAATTGTCTGAGGTCACAGAGGTAGGAGGTGATAGAGTCAGTATCTGGACCCAGGCAGTATCTTTCTAGAAGCTGTGTTTGGAATCACTATACCTTACTTCCCCAGTCCCTTCTAAAGATGGAGATGCGTCCAGATAGAGGGAGATTTGGAATGTTCAGCTGATACACTGAATACACTGAGTGAGGAATCACACATTGTTGACAGCCATATCTTTAGTTTATAAGTATGCGAGGGTATAAAAAGGGTCTGAAGGGGGTTGGGCAGGACACTGAGGAGAATCTCGTAGTTGAAGATCAGAACTGGCCAGGGGAAAGCCCTGGTGTTTAGGAGAATAGAAGCAAAGAACAGTGCTGATACAAGAGATAGGGACTCCTGATGAGGAACAGAATGCATATTCTGATGACCTGCAGGAACCAAGGATCACCAATGTGATCAAAGGGTTTTAGGTGAAAGATTGGACATGAGCTTGGTGCCCACATAAAAGTACAAGATAAGCTGAAGCTTGTGAAAAAATGATAAATCTCCTTTTGCTAAAAGGTGCTCAATTGTTTAATGAATACTTAGAATGTACAGCAGACATGAGAGGGAGCAAAGACCTCTGTTTCCAACAAGTTTCCATTTTCTTCACCCATGAGAAGTGTCTCCCTACTGCAAAGTGTAGAATAGATAAAATTAAAAGAGAATTGAAGGCCAATATAGGTGAGAAGACAGAATGAGAGTCCTAATAACAAGGTAGGTATGGCTCAGTGGGTAGGTAGAACGTAGGTGTTGGACTTGGACTGACTTAGGTTGGACTCTTGACTCAGCCTGATTCTATGGGTATAACCTTGGTCAGCTCTCTTCTCTGAACCTCAACATTCATGGTGAGGATTAAATGAGTTATGTATGTTAAATGCGTAGCACATAGCAGACCCTCAGCACATAGCTGAGTAGACACATAGGTTTCCCAGCCTGGAAATGCTCCATAAATAAGATTAGGTTTCCTGACCTATCTCTGGGAGTATTTGTAGTCATGGTTACAGTATTTGGTAGGTGTAAGCATTTTCTGTGACTTGAGGAGGGAACTTCAGACGTCAGCAAATTGAATTCTTTAGATGCAGATGGATCAGACCCTGAATACCAGAAGAATTTATAGATGAGACGTAGAAACTATCCTTGGTAATGGTTAAGAAATCACAAATACTGAAAATGGTCCTAGAAAAACTGAAGAAGGGCAGATGTTATTATTTTGAAAGACGAATTGGAAGAGAGTTTAAATACTAGAGACTTGCTGTCAAGTCCAGGCAACATTCTGGAATAGATTAATAAGCAGATGGTTTGAAAGAAAAACAGAAAATGGCTTAGAAAAAAACAACAGATGGTTTACTAAAGACAATAAAAATAACGATTACTAGGTGTCAGCCCAGGATTGTTAAGAAAAAAGTTATTCTAAACAAGTCTCATTTTAACTTTTTGTCAAAGTTACTGAACTAATTAATTAGGAGAACACTTTGTTTTTTTAAAACTTTTTTTTTTAATTTTTTTATTTATTTTAGAGAGAGGGGAAGGGAGGGAGACAGAGAGAGAGAGAGAAACAGCAATGTATGGTTGCCTCTCACATGGTCCTCACTGGGGACCCGGCCCGCAACCCAGGCATGTGCCCTGACGGGGAATCGAACCGGGACCCTCTGGTTCCCAGCCCGTGCTCAATCCACTGAGCTACACCAGCCAGGGCTAATTAGGAGAACACTTTGGATTAGCTAATCACACCATTGATGTAACATCTGACAAAGATTTCAAGATATGTTGTCGATAAGATGGTGAGGCTTGAGTTGAATGACAATGCAGTCCAAGCTTGTAGAATTCAAATATTCTTCATAAGTAGACCATTCTCAATTCTTGAAGGAGCTCCCCTACCCCTCCAGCCATGCCACAGGATCCTCTACTTAGTCTTACCCTCATTGACATCTTTATCTGCAACTAAGATGAAAATAAATGACATGGCAGACAAATTCACAGGTCATATAAAAACTGAGAGTAAATAATACACTGAATGAGGAATCAAGATCCAATAATATATTGCTAATCTTCAAAATGGGCCAATGATGAAAATCAGCAAACTCATCAGAGGTGCTTATTTAGTTCGAGTTTTAAATTTTAGTATTCAGTTCTTAAAAGTATAAAAAGGAGGAAAGCTATGTTGAAAGAAGCACATGTAAAGAGATCTGGTTTTCTCTTTCTGTTTGGAGTTGCTGATGGAAATTTTAATGTAAGTCAAAGTATGTTGTGACTCCTAAAGTAGTGGATTCAATTTTAGGCTGAAGTGAGATAGTGAGATAATACAATGGACGCTAGCCAGACTATGTCTGCAGTAGGAGTAATTGCAGTAGTGGTAGTGATTTAGGTGCTAATGTTTATCAAGCACTTTCTCTATAACTGGTACCATATTTTTACATGAATGAATTAGCTTAACATGCATAGCAGTTATTAGGCTAATGGCTGAAAAAACTCTAAAATCTCAGTGATTTAATATAATAAAGTTTTATTTTTGCCTGTTACATAGCCATGTGTTACATAGTCAGGGGGAGAGGGCAAGGGAATGCAGCAACAGAAAGACTCAAATTCTCTCCCCCTTGTAGTTCCATCTTCCTCTAGGTACTTGGAATAATCTCCATTCAATAGGCAGATGAAAAAGAGAAGAAAACTTCTGGTCAAGATGGAGGCGTAGGTTGTCACCTCCTTGAACAATCATAGCAAAAATTACAACTAAATTACAAAACAACTATCACCCAGAATCATCAGAAAATCAAGCTGTATGGAAGTCTGACAACCAAGGAATTAAAGAAGTCACATTCTTCCAAACAAGTAGGAGAGGTAGAGATGAGGAGATGTGGAGACATAGAACGGTGGTCTCACACCCACATGTGGTAGATAAAAATCAGGGATATTTCAGGAGCAAGGAATCCCAACCCCACACCAGACCACACAACCTAGGGTTCCAGTGTCAGGAAGATAAGTCCCCATAGCTTCTGGCTGTAAAAACCAGTGGGGGTTGGGATAGAAGAAACTGCAGGATTCTCAGGTATCTCCTCTTAAAGGGCCCGCAACAATCTTAGGACTTATGCAGAGTCACTCCCTCTGGGCTCCAGCACCGGGGCAGAAGTTGTAAGGATGCCAGTGGCATAGGGGAAGGAACTGAAGTTTCTGGCATCAGGACGAGTACTGGGGTACAGCTTTCTCCCAGACAAAATTCCAGAGACCAGGAAGTGGCCATTTTTCCTTTTCTGAGCTCTTCCTCACACACAGCCATAGAGCAGTGACACTATATCTGAGACTCCATCAACCTGGTTCACACAGGTTGCCCCACCCTGGTGATTACCTAAGTCTCCACCCCATCCAACTTACAGGAGTGCTTTTCTACAATGGACCATGCAGCTAAGACAGGGAGTCAAAGCAGCTCTACCTAATACTGAGAAACAAACTTGGGGAGGCCGCCAAAATCAGGAGACAAAGAAATACGGCCTAAATGAAAGAACAGAACAAAACTTCAGAAAAAGAATGAAACAAAATGGAGATAAGCAATCTATCAGATGCAGAGTTCAAAACACTGGTGATAAGGATCCTCAAGGAACTCACTGAGTACTTCAACAACATGGAAAAGACCCAGGCAGGAGTGAAGGTTACACTGAGTGAAATAAAGAAAAATTTACAGGGGATCAACTTGGAGTGGATGAAGCTGAGGGTCAAATCAATGATTTGGAACATAAGGAAGCAAAAAATGACCAATCAAAACCACAAGAAGAAAAAAGAATCCAAAAAAATGGAGATAGGGTAAGGAGCCTCTGGGACAACTTCAAATGTACCAACATTGAAATCATAACGGTGCTGGAAGGAGAAGAGAAAGAGCAAAAAATTGAAAACTTATTTGAAAAATAAAAAGAATGAAAATTTCCCTAATTTGATGAAGGAGATAGACATCCAAGTCCAGGAAGCACAGAGAGTCCCAAACAAGATGGACCCAAACAGGACCATTCCAAGACACATCTTAATTAAAATGCCAAAGTTTAAAGATAAAGAGAGAATCTTAAAAGCAGCAAGATAAAAGCAGATAGTCACCTACAAAAAAAAGTTCTCATAAGACTGTCAGCTGATTTCACAAAAGAAACTTTGCAGGCAAGGAGGGGCTGGCAAGAACCATTCGAAGTGATGAAAAACAAGGACCTACAACCTAGATTACGCTACCCAGCAAAGCTATCATTTAGAATTGAAGGGCAGATAAAGTGCTTCCCAGACAAGGTAAAACTAAAGGAGTTCATCATCACCAAGTCATTATTATATATGAAATGTTAAAGGGACTTATTTAAGAAAAAGAAAATCAAAACTGTGAACATTAAAATGGCAATAAATTCATAACCATCAACAACTGAATCTAAAAAACTAAGCAAACAAGCAGAACAGAAATAGAATCATAAATATGGAGATCATTTGGAGGGTTATCAGTTGGAAGGGAGATAGCAGAGGATGGGGAAAGGATGCAAGGATTAAGAAATTGGGCCCTGGCTGGTGTGGCTGTGAACCAAAGGGTTGCTGGTTTGATTCCCAGTCAGGCCACATGCCTGTGTTGCAGGCCAGATCCCAGTGAGGGACACACGAGAGGCAACTACAAACACTGATATTTCTCTCCCTCTCTTTCTCACTCCTTTCCCCTCTCTAAAAATAAATCAATAAAATCTTTAAAAGAAGAAATACAAATTGGTAGGTACGGAATAGACAGGGGGATGTTAAGAACAGTATAGGAAATGGAGTAGCCAAAGAACTTATATACATAACCTATGCACATGAACTAAGGGGGCACTGCTGGAGGGAATGGGGGATACTTGGTGGAGGGGGCAAAGGGGGGAAATTGGGACTGTTGATTAAAAGCATAATCAATAAAATATATTTTAAAAAAGAGAAGAATGGTCACACAAGAATATTTTTGGGGGAAGAGAATAGATCTGAAAGTGGTATATATCACCTCTTCCCACCTTCCATTGCCCAGAACTCAGCCGCATGGCCTCTGCTGACTGCAAGGGCGACTGGAACACGTGCTCCCGTTGTATGTCTGAGAGGATGAACACAATGCGGCTGCTGGTCAGCACTCACAGTCTGGATCAACACACACCTAAGAGGTAGGTAGCCCTATTAAGCCCATTTTAAAGACAGGAAAGACTGATTCAGTGTGGCACAGTTCAGATCTGTGTATTATACTTAAAGAAGAATAAGGACAAATGACATGTTTCAAAGAAGTGGTACCAACCTCTTAATAGATGCCAGTGAGTTCGCAGAATTGTTTATGTAAAACTTGTGAAGAAAAAAAGCACATGGATGCCGGGATAAATATCTTCAAATAGTTAAAGAGTTGATTTGAACTAGAAGTAAAAGAAATGATTTTCTAGAAGTTGAAGTCGTTTTATAAAGTCATGATTCCTGGCATTGCTTCTAAGAGCTCTTCGTCCCCAGAGTTCCCATGGAGACAGAACAGTATCTTTGAAGAATATTGTTAAAGGGACTCCCAAACTGGGCAGAAGCTTTGGTTCCATTCATTTATGAGACGGGAAAAAGAAGACACACTGCCTAGTTAAAATTTTTGCCATGGACCTCCACTTTCTCATTTGGCATCTTGGATGGAAACAGGCTTCTACAAATTTACCATGCAAACACAGTAAAATGTCTTTAACATAGATTAACTGAGAAGGGCGTGCATGTGGGAAGTTGTGGGGGTAGTGGTAAAGAGGAACTAGGTAGGATAAAGAAGTCTGCTTTGAATAAAAAATTAATAAGGATATATTTTTTTAAAGAAATTTGGTTTTATCCTGTAATTTTTAACTCAGTTAAATCTTACCTCATTTTTTAAAAATATTTTATTTATTTATTTTTAGAGATGGGGGAGGGAGAAAGCGAGGGAGAGAAACATCAATGTGTGGTTGCCTCTCGTGCGCCCCCTACAGGGGACCTGGCCCACAACACAGGCATGTGCCCTAGACTGGGAATTGAACTGGCAACACTTTGGTTTGCAGGCTGGCACTCAAACCGCTGAGCCACACCAGACTGGGCTAAATCTTACCTCATTTTATATGTTTTTAGTGAATAAGTCTAACTTATTGTGTATGTTCATTTTTAGGCAACTAAATCAATGTTTATAAGTGGGTAAATGGTTTTTATTTTTTATTCAAGGGAGTTAATAGCAAATTCTCCACTATTCTTGCACTTTTCCTCCACTAATTTGTTGAAACCATCTTTCTTAGTATGTACTAGAAATGCAAACCAAGTTTCAGGCCCTGTTCTAAGCATGAAAAACTGAATTTTAGGGCCATGGGAATTAGGGCCATTTGAGTGAATGAGAAACATATAAACAATTTTTTTCCATAGTTAAATCCTTGAAGAATTCCTACTAAAACTTCACGTAGGTGAACGCAGTACGGTAAAACTGAATTACTTTGGAAACTTCCTGTATTCGGATGTTCAATGTATTCATGCCTAATGAGGACTAGGCCTCTTGCTCTCTTCTTCCTTTCTCTTCTCCTTGACCCACCGTCTGCTTACTCTTGATTAAGTCTGACTTTGGGGTTTTGGGTTTTTTTTAATGATCTTCCTTTCTTCCCATGAATGGTGGCCGTGATTATATATCCTGGGCTCCAGAGCCCTAAGGAAGCCGCAGGAGGGCATCGGATTGCCAGGGTAACGATTTGCTGAGATGACTAATGTTTGCTATTAGTCATTTGAAGGACTTTATTGGTGCTGAGTAGACCCCGTCCTACTGGAGGATGGGCTGGAGTCCCAGCTCTGCCTTTTATGAGCTATGGAAACCTAAGCAAGAGTTTTAACCTTTCTGCATCTCAATTTCCATATTTTAAAAATGGGAATAATAAGATCACCCCACCTGTCTTCACACACTTCTCAGAGCAATGGGTCAACATTGCAGAGTGTGTGAACTTTCTTTGTAAGAAGTTGCTTTCCTCCTCCCTCACCCCCACCCCCTTTCTTTGTTTTTTCCCTCCATTTCTTTAAACGTTATTTCATGGACCACTGCAGCCAAAAGATACTAACTTTTGAACGATTTCCCCAGAATGATCCTTAATGTGTGGGAGGAGTGAGGTCTCCATGTTGAGTGGGGTTCCTCTCCTGAGCCCCGAAAACCCAGAGGGGAGTTGAGCAACTGTGAGAGAAGCATTTGGTGGAAGTGTTTCACTTCCTCGAGACACAGGATGAAGGCATCTTCAGCAGACAGATGCTCGGTGTCCAGGGCCAGACCGAACTGTCGATTCCAACAGAAACCAATGGCTCAAGGACAACCTCCTTCACATTCCAGGGAGATGCTGGAGTAATTGAATCCCTTGCAGGTAAGAGTTGAGAGTGCACCTGGCTTTGGCACTAACACAAAGTGAAGTCTGTTGTGCTGGCCAGGGAAATGCATCTCAGAACCGTCCAAATACAGAGAGAATAATGACTGAGGACCAAAGTACTTTGCCCTGAAATCCACAGCCTTGCATGCACCTAGGCCACGCCTCCTGTGAGGTGCTGCAGCCAATAACTGTGCATGGCTAAGATACAAAGGCAAGGCCATTCCTGGGAGACAAGGGGCTCAGTTGACAGCTGACTAACTGGCTGAGGGGCTCCCCAGTTGCCTCGATGCTTCTTCCTTTGCATAGCAATCTAGGATACTTCCACCCAGTTTTCTCTCACTCTCCCTTTCTTTTTTTTTTTAAAGATTTTTTATTTATTTATTTTTAGAGAGAGGGGAAGGGAAGGAGAAAGAAAGAGAGGGAGAGAAACAGCAATGTATGGTTGCCTCTCACATGGCCCCCACTGGGGACCTGGCCTGCAACCCAGGCATGTGCTCTGATGGGGAATCGAACCGGGACCCTCTGGTTCCCAGCCCGCGCTCAATCCACTGAGCTACACCAGCCAGGGCTCTCACTCTCCCTTTCACTCAGAGTCAGACTTGCTGCTGGCCTGAGGGCTCCTTGGTCCAATGGCTCATCCATTTCTTTCCCTAGCTCCCATTTCCCTCACATAGGCGTTTCCCCCGTAACACCTTTGCACATTTAGTCCAAGTTTGCATTCTGCTTTTCAGAGGAGCCAGAATAACACACTTGGCAGATCATTTAAAACTCTCAGTTTCAATTCTTATATTTTGCACATTGGGACAATTGGGGGAAAGAGAGCAGAGCTAGAAGAGAAGAGGGGAAAGACATTCAGTATCTACTATGGGCCAGACACAGTCACATATATTATTTTACATAATTATCACATCAACTCTGCCGCGGCAGGTAGGACTATTATGTACAGAAGAGGGTCAGAAAAATTAAATCACTAACTCAGGATTACTGCAGAGTCTGGATTTGACCTGAGGTCTCCTCTGACTTCAAGGTTATATCTTCTCTATCATGTTCTTACCTTTTTCTGGCTGCTTAATTGTGAGAATTAAGTGAGCTAACAGACAAAAGTCACCTTGAAAATGTAAAAAAGCATCAGTCTTGAGCCAGATATTATTATTTCTGTTGCTTGCAGTCAGGGCCGCTATGCAAGTTGCAGACCTGGTGCAAAATGGAAATGTTTGAAATGTATTGAGAATTTCAAGATGGCACAGCAGAGAATTAATGAATCCAAGTGTGGGCCCTTCTGAATGTGGGACCTGAGAAGCCAGCCCTGTGAACAGCAGCGTTGTCAGTCAAAGTGAGCTTGTGGGAGATTTTCCAGGGGAATAAATCGAGAAGTTGGTTTTTCAGAAGGAGAATGTAGACAAAAATTCCTAGGTCCCTGGGACTCTCAGTGCTACAGAAACACTCTTCGGCTATCTTTGGGAGAAGTCAACACACGTTTCAAACAGAATAGAGACTTCCAAGCCAAAGGGATGCAAAAATGTTTATGGGAAAGCACAGGTCAGGGGCAGGATGTGCCCATACAATTCCTTACCAGCTCCGCTGTTTCTGGTGCTGGATGCCCAGGCTTCTTCTAAAGACATCTGGGGCCTCTCCTCCAAGTTTAAGTTCACAGAAAAGCACAAATTCCGCTGCCTTCCCCATTGAGCTCCATAAAGCCTTGCCTGCTTAATTAGTTCTGGGCTCAGTTTTTGAAATAGCTTGCTCTCCTAAGGGCAGTGCTGCTTTCTTCAAATATGCGGCAAATCCTATTTTTGGCCTGGCAGAAACTCACACCCGCTTTGCAGATGGGTGGCACCATGGTTCTGTGCTTTAGATTCAGGCAGCCTCATTAAGGGTCCCTGGATATGGTATGATTATGACATTTTAAGGCAGGCAAAACATCAGTATGATTTCTCCTGTGGCTGGGAGCATCTTTGGTTGGGTCAGGGATCCATTTGTCTGGAAAAACACACAGGAGGCACCTTGAAAGCAGTGCACACCATCCTGGTCCTTGGTGCAGGTGGCTTCCAGCAAGCATACGGATCCTCTTAGACTGGGCAGGGAAATCCATCAGCACTGTCCTCTCCTGTTTGGATTTGACCTTCCGCTTTGAGCTTTTGACGTGGTTAATAAGAGCTACTCTGTCATTTCAGGGCATAAAAGCTGGTGACAGCCTGGAGGAAAATAGTCATGAATCTTCGAGTTATTAAGTGGTGGGGACCTCAGTTGTCCAGCCCTGTGCCTTTGGGCAATCTAGCACCAGTCTCATCTCTCACCGCGTCCCCGTTTGTCCTTTGTGCTAACGAACGCCATGCCGGTTTACCCTTGTTTACTCCTGCGGAGATCATTTAATGGGCCAGGAACACCTTGTCTACTTTGTCCACGTGAGGAAGATGTTGCTCAGAAATGGCAGTTGCTTGCTTCATCCTCTTAATGCTAACTCATACCTTCACCATTCATTGATATATTGCTGTCCCAATGAGTCCGTGAGTGTCTAAAGAACTGGAATTGTTTTTCCTGGTCTTCATAAGCTTGAGGACATCCATGTCCAAGCCATAGGAAATTTTAATGAATAAGAAGAGACTGAATGAATCGACCCATTCAGAGTTTCTCTCTCAGCACCCTTCCACAGCACCAAATTGTTTGCTAGTCCCACTTTCTCCGATTCTGGCTTTAGTGGAAATGTAGACATGATTTCTGTATCACAAACTGTAGGTCATCCTTAGCCTTTTCCTCTCACAGAGAAATAATCCTGGTCTCTTTAATAGCAACATGCACGCCTTCTTTTACAAGTATTTCAGCTACATCCAATGTTTTTCCCAGAGGTTTCTACAGGAATGAGTTGCACCGGTAACAGGGTTCATTTTTCCAGTTCAGTCCTGGATATTCTGCAGGCCAGAAATGCAGTCAGCATGGCCGGGTAGGGCAAGAAGTGTCCAGCTCTATGAAGTTCTCCAGGGTAGTGTGTGATCAGTTTGGGCGAGAAAAATTTCCCCCCAAATCAAAGGGGGTCCTATGTATTAGGACCCGGGATAAGGTGTGTATCGATGGCATCAATAACTTCACAGATGACAATAGTTCACAGGTTGCCAGAGGAATGTCCCTAGTCTATTCAATCTCACTCTTTGTGGAGGGGCGTGGGAAGTCATTTTATAAGAGGTGGGCACATCCCCTAGCTATCAATTAAGATTTCCAGGGAGCATTAAGGATGATCTGTAAGACCATGACCAAGATTGTAACAAATGGGAGAAGTTTATTCAAAGCCAGAAACATTTCATTAGTGTAGATCTTTTGACAGAGAAATAAAAGACATGACTGGGAAAAAAAAAAAAGCAGAAAAACCTTGAGATTTATGGCAAAGAAAACACAGATGCCCGGCGCTCCATGTTGCAAGTGTGTAGCCTGTACTGTCTGCAGATGTCTCTCATGCGCTGGTCGCTGCAACATGGGATAAGGTTGTAGCTCTTTCAGACGCCCAGATTTGTCAGATGCACAACAGCCGGTGGTTTGTTTCCATGGCGACAATGACAGGGTGGGTAGGCCAGATCTAATCATTTCTATGTCTGCCCCGTGCATCAGAGAGGAGGCTGCCGTGCCCCGTGGAGGGAGGCCTCTGCAGGGATGTGTGAGTTTCCTTAGTGTCCCGCCAGGTGGCCTTGTTAGTGGCTGATTTCCGCGCAGTGCACCGGGCGAGACTGGGGGAAGAAGCGATGGCTCCTCACGTTGCCCTGGGGGAACTTCCGAGAGAAGCTGGAGCACCTTAGTGGCCCCAGTCTCATAGGCTTCTCATGAGGGACTGCAAACCTGTCCTGTGGCTGACCAGGATGGGGGATGGAGGGAGGACTTTGCACAGAAGACTCACATTTGTTCAGATCCGTCCTGATTTCAAGTGTCTTGTCTCATTTTTAAACTATGTGTCAGATGACATTGTCTGAATTTCAGTTCGGAAACTACGGTCATGGCCAACAAGGATACTTTGCAACAAGCGCCATCTACACTTCAGATGATCTTGCGCTTCTCCCTGAGGGATCTCTTTGAAAGCTGGTATCTGAGGGGAGAAGCACACTGTGCTTCTAACACTTCAGAGAAGCATTTTCTAGTAAGTTGTTAACAGGTGTTTATTAAAAATCGGGGCTGAGGTTTAATTAATACTGGGGGCATTGGTTAAACAAAGTTAAACAGACTGTTACACTCAGGGACTTCTCAGAGTCCTTAATGTGCTAACATAAACTGTGACTAAGAGAAGCTGTGTAGTATTTTCCAAACTTATTGCCTAAGGAAACTTACTGCTCTGGGCATCTTGTGCTGTAATCATTCAAAGGAACCCTCTTTAGAAAACAGTTTGTAAGAGACTGTCCCTATAACTTGTCACCCAAGCCAATTTTGAGAGGAAAGGGGGCGCTATTACATCAGCACAAGTACAAACTGGAACAGCCTCAGGTAAGCTGGGGACATCCAGTTACCTTCTTAGAAGACAGAAGCTTAGCTTCTCCCACAACAGCCTGAATGGCATGGCTCTGGAGCACTGGGACTTTTAGGGAGGAGGTGGAACTGATCGAGACTGTCACCAAGGATGTAGGAGGCATCAAGAGCAAATTCAGTGCCCAGTGAGGGAGGAGGACTTTGGAAGGCACCCTGGCAGCGCTGCAAACAGTAGCCATCGGTAATGAAGGTGGGGAATGCCTCCGCCTCCTTGGGCCCGGCCTTCTGCCGCTCGGCTGACCCTCCCCAAGCCCTGTGTTTCAGTGGAATAATGTGGTCACAAGTGACATCAGGTCTCTGTGTGAGCGCCCGTGACACCTACTCGTAAGATGGCCAATTGCAAAGACAAACAAGCAGCTTCAGGGAACCTGGGAAAAGAGGGTGCCATTTCACCCAGGATTTGCCAAATAAAACAGTCTGGGAAAAACAAAATAAATAACTTTCTTAGGCCTAATGAGAAACGAAACGGCAAATGTTTCTAATTCAGGCTTCCTCTGGGTCTCCTCTTTCTGACGGGCCATTGGACCTGGTCGTGCAGAAGCTGCTGCTCCTTGCCCAGCCGACAGGGCCCGGCGCACGGTTGGCTTCCACCGCCCGGGTTTCCTCTGAACAGCTGCACGTATTCCAGGGAGCACAGTGCCCATTCCTCCTTCCTACATCAGACACTTTTCAAATCTTTCATCAGTTACGATCTTCTGTTTATTTTGCCGGACTCCAACCCTGGTCCCAGCAAAAGACTATCGCAGCCTCCCTCTCTCCCTGGATCAGAAGCAGGCAAGCCCTGAGTCACTCATTAATTCATTATTTAAATACAGATTCTTTTGTAAAAGCTTTTAAGCATAGAGTAAGTGACATAGTTAACTTCTTATTATTGTTGTTATTTTGAAAATGACAAGCTAAAAGGAACTTTATTTTAAAGCTCATAAAAGGCTTCACAATACCAGTGACACACCCATATTTCTTCCATTTGACACCATTCTTTTATTATGATTTTTAAAATGAAGAGCCCTTTTTTAGTGAAGAATATATAGAAAGACTGGATTGAAAGGGACAATTCTAGGGGCAGGGAGAACTTCTCAGGGGTCCAGTCACAGCTCTTTCTGTGCCAGAAGCTGAGCCATCCCACCTCCTCCAGCACCGGAGCTACTCTCCTGTTTCTTTCAAAGCTACAGAGAAAAGACCAGCATAGGCTTATGTTTGCATATTGATTATCTGTACCTTCAAAAGCACTTTCACAATCACCTATGCGATCTTCCCAGCTGTCTCGTGTATCTGGAAGTGTAGGGACCTGTGTTTCCATTGCAGATCTAGAGAAACTCAGTCTCGGAGTGGTTTCACATTGCTTTTTTTTTTTAAATAAAATTTTATTAAATGTATTGGGGTGACACTGGTTAATAAGATGATGTGTTTTAAGTGTACAATTCTATAATACATCATCTGGATATCACACTGCATGCTTGCCACCCAAAGTCAAGGCTCCTGCCGTCGCCATGTATCAACCCCCTTTACCCTTTTCTACCTCCCCCCACTGCCCTTCCACTCCGGTAACCACCATCCTGGAGTCTCTGTCTATGAGTTTTTGTTTGTTTTATTTGTTTGTTGCTGTCTGTGTTATATCTCGCATATGAGTGAAATCATATCGTTCTTGTTTTTTTCCATCTGACTTATTTTGCTCAGCTTGATATTTTCAAGATCCACCCGTGCTGCTAGTGGCCAGTGTGGTGGTTAACGGCAGAGCCAGGGTTAGAACCCAACTCTCCTGGTTTCAAGTCCTGAGTACGTTTTACCAGACAGCAGGTCTCTCGGGTCGGGGTATGTGTGTGAGTGTGAAAGGGGATGTGACAGGCACTTACCACTCTATAATGAGAAAACGTGTGCTCTCCATGGAGGTGAGGTGTCAGCTCCTGTTTTCTTAAAAGAACAAGTTTGCCAGTACACTCAGCTGAATAGTATCCTCCAAATTCATGTCCTTCTTGGAATGTGATCATGTTTGGAAACAGTCTTTGCAGATGTAATCTGTTGAGATGAGAGAATGCTGCGGTAGGTCTGGTTCTGTGTCCGATAGGACTAGTATCATTTGAAAAGACACAGAAATGCACCAGGAAGAAGCCACCTGACCCCGGAGGCAGATATCAGAGCAAGTCATCCACAAGTCAAGAAATGCCAAGGATTGTCAACAACCGCTGAAAGCTAGGAGAGAGACAGGGGACAGTCCCTCCCTCAGAGCCCTCCAGAAGGAACCAACTTTGCTGACACCTGCTTTCAGACCTCTGGCCCCCGAGTAGCAGGAAGACACCCAGTTTGTGGTGCGCTGTCATGGCAGCCCTAGGGAACTGAGATAGCTGTGCTCTGGAACAATGCTGTCCAACAGAAATGCAGTGTGACTCACGTGTGTCATTTTAAATATTTTAGTAGCTGCTTGAAAAAGTTGAGAATGAATTAATGTCAATAATATATTTTATTTAATACACCCTTCAATGCCGCAAGATGAACACATTGTAGAGACACATACCACATTGTACTTGTGCACTGTATTGTACACCCAAATTCTTCGTTAAGGGGGTAGCTCTCGTAGTGTGTTCTTACCGCGAAGTAAACAACAACAGAACAAGGCTTGAGGAAACTTTTGGAGGCTAAGGACATGTGTATTACCTTGGTAAGGCTTTCATGAGTATACACATATGCTGAAACTCAGCAAATTGTATACAGTCAATTTTTCTTTGATCAATTATAGCTCAATAAAGCTGTTAAAGACTCAGGCCAAAAAGTGAAATAGTTAACATATAGTCAATATAAAATTATTAATGCTGTATTTCACAGTGGTTTTTATATGACATCTTTAAATTTGACATGTATCTTTTATGTACAGCATATCTCAGATTCAGACTAGATATTTCAGATGTTCCACTGTCACGTGTGACTAGCGGCTTCCATTCTGGATGGCGCGGTGCTGGGCTTCCCTCTGCCTGTGTCCAGCAGGTGAGCGTTGCATGGTCAACGGAGGCAGGAAGGGAGCACAATGGAAGATCTTTTGCCCTTTGTGCTGTGCCTGCCAGTGCTCTCTCAAGTCCTATTGAGTTGTCCTAAACACAAAGTTCCTCAAATACCCACTGGCCCTCCACCGGGGAGCGTCAGGTCCAGCCCTGCTCCTGGTACTACCAGCACTGCTGGGGTAGACGGGATGGGGCGCAATTCCTTTCCAGGCAGGCTGCTCCTCCCTGTGTTCTAGGACCCTGGCCTGGCTCAACCTTGCTTCAGCTTTCTCCTCTCTCCCAGAGACAAAGGATTCCTGGTCTTTGGGCAGGAGCCCAGACATTCATTGTCCTGAAGCATAATTTAAGGACATGTCTTCCATTCTTCCCTTACACTGCTGCCTAGGAGTAAAGCAGCAAGCACAGGTCTGAATCTGACACTGACAGATTTTCATGCTGATTCCAAAGAGATGCCCAAACCAAATGTTACAAAGACAAACCATATGGGAGCCCAAGCACTCTGGGCCATTAATACGAATTTTTAAATGACTGTGATTGATGGTGTAGCTCTTACAAGTCCAAGATCAATGAAAATGCATCCTGATCTTTTGAACTCCCTCATTTTTTCTTGGATCCTTTTCCTGTACAATGAGTCCCATTTCTGTGATGCCTGAAGGCATCAGGGGCCCCTTCAATGGATTTGCCATCAATGCCCTTGCCAGCCAGCCTGTTGGCGGAATGGCAAAGGGTGAGGTGAGGGCTTTGGAAGCCAGAATCTAACCATGAGGTTAAATGCCAAACCAGTTGTTTCAGAGTAGAAATGCCACATCCTGCCTAGAAAAGACTCTGGGCCAAATTAGGAACATTACTCACCTTGTTACAGACCAAGGGATGATAATACGATAAACATTTATGTTCTTGAGTTTGGTTCTGTATGCTTACTTACCTGATCATAAAACAAATTTCTTCAACCCCTCACTGCATTGCACCAACGGGGCTTGAAGAGGGGCTTGGTAGAGAATTTGCCTTACTTACGGGATCAAAGTGAGGCAGTTAGATTGAGGCAGGATATTGTAAAAAGGCAGGAAACCCTATCTTTTCTTGTTTTATGCGTTTCTCTAAAAGCCAAAATGAAGTAAAAGTCATGTACTCTGAAAAACGTAGGACATTGATGAAAGAAATTTAAGACACTACAACTAAATGGAAGGATATGCCATGCTTATATATTGGAAGAATTAATATATTAAAATGTCCATAGTACCTAAAATGATATATAGTTTCAATGCAATCCCCTTAATATACCAATGCTATTTTTCACAGAAATAGAACAAAAAAAAATCCTAAAACTTGTATGGAACCACAAAAGACCCCAGATAGCCAAAGCATCTTAAGAAAGAAGAGTAAAGCTGGAGGCATTATACTCCCTGGCTTTTTAACTATACTACAAATCTATAGTAATCAAAACAGTATGGTACTGGCATGTAAACAGACACATAGATCAATGGAACAGAGTAAGGAGGCCAAAAATAACTCCACACACATATGTCCAATTAATCTATGAAAAGGGAGGCAGGAACATACAATGGGGAAAAGACAGTCTCTTAAGTAAATGATGTTGGGAAAACTGGACAGCTACATGCAAAACAATGAAACTGGAACACTTTCTTAAGCCATATTAAAAAATAAATTCAAAAGAAATTAAAGACTTAAATATAAGACTAGAAACAATAAAAATCCCAGAAGAAAACATGGGCAGTAAGCTTTTTGACAAGAGCCTGAGTAATACTTCATTTTGGATATGTCTCCCCTGGCAAGGACAAAAATGAAAATAAACAAATGGGATTATATCAAAATAAAAAGACTTTGCATCAGAAAGGAACTCACCAAGAAAATGAAATGGCAATCTACTGAGTGGGAGAACACATTTGCAAATCATACATCTGATAAGGGATTAATATCCAACATTTATAAAAAACTTATACAAGTTAATAAATAAAAAAACAAACACCTATTAAAAATGGGCAGACAAACTGAACAGACATTTTTTTTCAAAGGAGACATTCAGATGGTCAACAGGCACATGAAAAGATGCTCAATGTCACTAATCATCAGGGAAATGCAAATCAAAACCACAGTAAGATATCACCTCTCACCTGTTATCACAGACAAAAAACAGTTAAGTGTTGGTGAGGATGTGGAGAGACGGGGGCGCTCTTACACTGTAGGTGGGGATGTAAACTGGTGCTACCAATACAGAAAGTAGTTCCTCAAAAAATTAAAAACAGAGCCATCATCTGATCCAGGAATTCCACTTATGGATATTTATTCAGAGAAAATGAAGTCACTACTTTGAAGGGATATGCACCCTATGTTCACTGCAGCAACCAAAGTGTCCATTGACAGATGAATGAATAGAAAAGATATGGTATATTACATAAAGATGGAATACTACTCAGCTATAAAAAGAATGAAATCTTGCCATTTGCGACAACATGGACAGACGTAGAGGGTATTAGTCTAAATTAAACGAGTCAGATAGACAAAAACAAATATTGTTTTTAACAAAACAAAACAGAGACAGATCCATAGATACAGAGAACACACCAGAGGGAGGAAGTGTTGGGGGGGCAGGTGAAATAGGTAAAAGGAATTATGAGGTATAAACTTCCATGTATAGAATAAATAAGTCATGAGGATGTAATGTACATCATACGGACCATAGTCAATAATATCATAATAAATCTGTATGGTGCCAGCGGTGATCATTTCGTAGTGTATATAAATATCAAATCACTATGATGTACACCTGAAACTAATAGGATATTGTATGCCAATTCTACTTGAATAAAAAACAAAGAAGAAAGCCACAATGATGCCCTACAAAAATAGGTTCCCTGAAGAAATGAGTCTGGGATACATTGTACTCAATTCTCCACTCCCACTTAGGAATTCACAATGCACAATAGCATATTGCATGTGCTAAAGAAATCTTGAAGAAATTCTAAATTAATTTGACCAGAGAATCTTATTTTTGTATACACCTCAAAATGTCCCACAGAATATACTTTGGTAAACACCGGGCTTCATTAAATCTGGACCAACATGGCCCTGGTTGGGTGGCTCGGTTGATTGGAACGTTGTCCCACACACTGAAAGTCCACAGGTTCTGTCCCCGGTTAGGGCACATACCTAGGATGCTGGTTTGATCCCCATTTGGGGCATGTATGGGAGGCAGCTGATCGATGTTTCTCTCTCTCTCTCCCTTTCTCTCTAAAATAAATAAAAACTTATCCTTGCGTATAGACCATCCCACATCTTGGTTTCTCCTGTGGAGTCTGCTGGGTCCTACTTTCTCTCCGCTACAGTGTGTGTTCCTGTCTCTGCTTTGTCTGGGAATGTGGCCACCAGTGCGCATGGCTAAGTGTGAGGAGGCTGGGCCAGGAAGAGTACAGCAGGGCGGATGTTTTAGCCCAGGAGGCATCCTGCACGTTGTGTTTTGCTATAAAGGGTGCCATTCTCGTAGACTACAATGTTAGCACCGTCCCCTGGAGCTGTGCAGTGGCAAGAACTGGAGTCCAAACTTAGTGCTGAGAAGTGCTCACTGGCCTTTGCTTTTCATTTGGTTGTGGACAGCTAGGATTCCTCTTTGGTGGCAGCTGTCTGGAGCCACTAACAGAAGTGTAGTTGTCAGCCGTGTGGTAGACCTGGTTGAAAGAGGGTCCAGGAAAATGTCTCCAAAGCAAGGAAAGTGGGCCTTGAGAGACATGAGGGATTTAATGTGGCAGTGAGGGCCTCCCTCCTTGGCAGAGAGGATGATAGGAGCAAGGACATGGGGTTCAACCTCCTAGACCCGTCGGTCCATGGGGCACACACTGGAAAACGGACCTACACAAGTAATGGGTCTTTGACTGCATTTTTCCTTTATTTTTTTTTCTTTTATTGATTCCTTTCATTGAACATACCTTTTGCATAAAATTTCATGTAGCTCTATTTAAATGAATTTAAATACATGAAATGTGATCTTGGTTAATGTTCTGTTTGGATAATAGCTTGATCTGGGGCTCAATAGCCTTTATAAAGATGAAGGTCAGTTCTTGTTCACACTGATTCATTAGGAGCGTTTTTATTTCTTTGGTGTGCATGCATGTGTTTGGGGGTTTTATTCTCTTATTGCAGAGGAGGCTTCAGTTTAGTCTATCTCTTCAAAGTTCAGAGAGAGATTCCTAGGCAGTTTCTGTGTGAGTTTAGTGATTCAGCCAGGGATCCTGATCTAGTTCAAGACCACATACTTCCGCACTTTGTGTACAAGGGTGTGTAAGTGTCAAGCATGTGCATGTGCACAAAGAAACAAACCTTGATTTGTACCCAAGTCCATGTCATCCTGTCACTAAGCACTGAGCTCGATTGTTGAAAGACCTCTGGGTGCACAGGACAGTCTTAAGCTTCACAGGGAGAAAAACAGTTCTCCAAGTAGGAAGGCCTCCTGGACGGCTGCCTCCTGGGACAGCAGCCCCCCCACAGCGCCCCCACAGCCCCTCAGGCAGTGAGTGTCCCACTAGCTGTTGCTATGCCCCCAACTCTGACCTCTTCCTAGAAGAGGGGAAACAGGGCAATGACCTCCATCAAATGTAACCGCTCAGTAGATAGGTGAGCATTTGGTGAGCCTGGCTCTATGCCAAGCTCTGAAGGTTCAACAGGAAACAAGGGAGGGACCTTTCCTGATCTCATGGAGCTCGCAAGGGCTCCTCGCTGAGATACAGACCTCTTGAATTATCATAATTTTCAGCAGTGGGGCAAGGTAGGTGA